>APFE031310255.1:42210-101991 GCA_000404065.3 Pinus taeda
GCATAAGACATATCCATATCAAGCGTTCACCCTAATTTGGCAGAGCAAGACTTAGAAAGGAGCACTCCAAAGTTGGGAGGGATATCTGTGAGAACTATATCAAGTACTATCCTTTTCACTGGGATTTGGGCAAGGGAGACTACTAAATCCTTAATCAATCCTAAGAAAGGCACCCTTTTAGAATCAAAGGTGTACAAGTCATGACAGGATCTAGTTATGTCAAGTTTCAATTGGTCCATGATAGTTTTTGGCATGAGGTTATGTGATGCTCCAAAATCAAGCATACAATTATACAACGTGGAATCAATTGTCTTGAGAGTTACATAGAAAGGAGGCACTATTTCATCTATCATATCTGAGCTAGGGCCAAAAACAACTGCTAGTTTTTCATCTTCCAGACTGATGATATCACCTTCAGCGTCAACCAAGGTATTTTGTATCCATTTGGAGACCCGATTTTTATACCAAAGGTTTTTAGAAAGTTCTGAAAGAGGAATTGGGATTTTAACTCTTTCTAACTCTTTTTTAACATTAAATGTAGTCAAAGCATTTTTGTCATTTTGAGGAGTATTAATTGACTGATCTAATGGTCGAATAAAAGTTGTTTGAGTTTGAGCATTTTTGCAAGAGATTCAATTACTAGAGTTTCCTTAGGAGGTATTCCAGGGCTAGGTCTAGGCTTAAGGTCATATCTTTTGTTCAACTCTACAATTAAAAATTTAGAGAAGGCCTATTATTTAGAAACCTGTGAAGACTCTTTATCTTCTTGAACCTGATTTTGTTGTGTAAGAGGAATAATAATTGTTTGATCGGAGGAAGTATCCATATTATTTATATCTTCAGTGATGGTCATAGCAGTATCATTAGGTGCTAATCATCTATCAACAAAGGAGTGGTAATCTGCTGATCATTACTAGGTCTCTGAAGAATTTGTAATTATGGATTTCATTTATACTAACCTTGATTTTTTATTTTGGTGTCTAATAAGCGTTTGTTGAATTGTCCTAGGTTGAGTCTCAGTCTTGGATATTCTATTAGATATATTTCTAAGAAGAGAAGTTATTTCTTCTATTGTAGAATCTTTAGTTTTATTCTTAGAGGAACTAGAAGCGTCTAGTGTCGATTTGAGTTTGATTTGGGCCTTTCCTCTTTAGCTTTCAAATAAGTTGAAGCATCCCTATTTGTTTCTACCTCAATAGCATTTTTTTTCATATCTTCAAGAGTTCTTGAAGTTCTCTCTCTCAGCATAACAACAAAATGATCATCAGAGGCTTTAGAAAATTTATACTTTGTTGCTGCTACAGGGGGTTTACAATTAGGAGGCATTTTATGATAAAGCTTATTGAATCTTTTGATAAATTCTGATACAGGTTCACAAAAATTTATTTTAAGTTCATCAAACTCAGTCAGAAAGTAAAGAGGATCTTTTTTCACACCCCACTAGTTTCTAAATATATTTGTAAGTTCTTCCCAATTTCTGATGGAATTTGCAGGTAAATTCCTAAACCAAATTCTTACATTTCCTTCAATTGATTGAACAAACAACCTCATGTAAACATTTTCTTGTTCAATATTCATGTTATCTACAAAGTCTAAAAAGGCTTGAAGATGGTCTTCAGCAGAGGGACCGGTTTCTCCATTATACCTGGGAAGGTATTTCAAGTATCCAGCTAGGAGTACATTGAGATTAGGAGGTAAGACTAAAGCTGCATATCTAGCTTGTCCAGTAGTTTGGAAAGGCATAGTAGGAGGTGGTGTATGAGCTGATTTTGTGGATGCATAAGTTGAAGAAGATGAAGAAGGGGTTGAAAAAGGTGATTGAGGGGGTGAAGAACTAATTGGAGGTGAAGAAGGGGGGTATCTCCTAAATGATTTCAAAGGAGTCTTAAGAACTATCTTGTGGACCCATGGATGAATACCCTCCTTTGTTTCAAAGAGTGGATTTAAGTACATAGAAAGGGTCTCTTCAAGTTGTTCGAAAGTAGAAGCTTCAGGTTGTCAGAAAGTGGGAGGAAATGAATAAGTGGTAGGGGATATGAAATCTATTGTTTTGTATTATGGTAAATTAACACCCATGTCAGACTCAGTTTTAGGTGATCCCACTGGTAGTGAGGATTCTGGATGAGATTCAAATGAATGAATGAGGAATGCTGATTTAAAATCAACTCCCTTGTCTAAGAGTTCAGCAACCCTAGGCGACAGGTGGGAATAATCTGGATTAGGTGGAATGTTACTATTAGGATCAAATGATGATAAATCTTCAGAATGCAAGACTGAAGAGGAAGAAGAAGAGGGTTGATGCCCCCTTTTAGAATCGGCTTTTCTTAGAATTTTTTCAGGGTCTGGCAGAGGATCAACTAAGTCATCCTCTGAATGAGATTTGATGTGCTTAAAAGGTGCTAGTTTGGGAGAGTGGAGCCGCGAGGTGAAGGATTTTAACCTTTCTAGACCTTTAATGACCTTCAAGGAATAGAGTACATATCATTTCCTCAGGAAAACTTAATGAAATTTCAATCCCCGCTAATAGTGCTAGTTTGATGTTGTATGTATAAGATAATAATGGTCAGCTATTATGCCAGAGCATCTATGATAATTGTTTTGGGGTTTTTGTTTTAATTTGGGAGACCAATGGGTGGAACAGATATAGAACGGATGTGCCTAACCTCTTGAATAATATCATTATCTCAACAGAGGGCTACTATAAATATTTACACAGTGAAAAAACTTTTATGATGATGAGCAGAAACAAAAAGTAATATGATTGCCACAAATTTCAAATTGAAAGCTAAATAATCATAAGTATGAAAACCTTCAAAATATGTTTAAAGGTTTGATAAAATACACATGAGCCTAGAAAAGATGTTGATGATTTATTAATTTTGATAGAATTAATTAAACAAACAGTCCATTAATTCATTCTCTTTATATATTATCAGCTCAGAAAGCTTATAGGAATAGATTGAAATACAATTATTCCTACCTAGTTATCTCTGCAAGACACAAGTATATGAAGAAAAAACATAATGAATGACACTGGAAAAACTTATATGAAACATAAATTGTGTAAAACAGAATTTAGAATCCTTTTCTTTATATTAATGATGCAGAAAGATTAATTACATCAGATGTCTAGAAATGCTTCTTCAAGGTTCAAACCCTTAATAACTCGTGAAGGGATTTATTTATACAATAGTAGGACGAAAAATATCCTGAACTACTTTTACAAAAAAAGATTATTTACACAATCAAAAATAGAAATGTCTAATGATTTGGGGCTATTTTTGGCGTTGGGTTGCTGATGACTATTACTGAAAAGGTTGAAAAGTGGTTGAAGTTGGTTGAATGTTCCCTCAAAAACTAAATGTTGTTCAATTATCCTTAATCAAGTAAATATATTAATTCTTCCCAGAGTTTCTTATCTAGGATAGAAATCTTTATTACCCTCCCATAGATTTCATTCATCTCAATGTATTTAGTAAAAGTGGGTTTTACCAAAAATATATGCTTGTTTCATCCAAGATGAAGAAAAAATCCTTGAGTGTTTTTACTATGAGAGCTGGTGTTGCTAATCCTTTGATACTAGCTAATGAAGTTGTATGGGTGCCCACCTCTATTAACTTCTTGACATAATCCTCAATTGTCATCAATTTATCATTAATAACCATCATACAAGGTAAACCTTTGCTGACCAAAGGTTCAATCTTGTTGACAAATCTCTGAACTATGTTGTTAACATTGTTGCACTTTTCTCATAGCTGAAGGGTGAGATTTTTCTTAGTGATAATCTTCTTTACGTCTAATATTGCTGCAGTTCTATCACTTATTCTTAACTCCTCAAGCTCATAGTCATCCTTGGAATTCAGAAATTTGATTATACCTCAGGCAGTCTCTGGCATATCCTCCAGCTGCTTTGTTATGGATTCCACTACTTCCTGTGCTTTTTCCAAGAGATACTTCTAATTAGATATTATCTTAATGGAGGGCCAAATCTCCTTGATTGCTTCTGTGATTTCCTCCCATAGAATTTCTTTTGCTAAAACCAACTTGTTTCCTATGAAGGAATCTGTGAGTTCTTTCTTCAACATTTCCACTTGACCTTTGAGTCTATTTGTTTCAGTTGTATGTGAATTGTCTGATATAGACTATATAAGCCATAATTCTCTGAGTTCATCCTTTAGTTTATTGATATCTCCTGGCTAGATAGAGAGGTTTTGAACAACTTCAGTAAGTTGTTTGCCTCCTTTTGTTGTACCTGTTGTTGATGTAGTGGCTGAAGTAGAAACTCTAATGATGGGAACTACTGCAAGAGAGACTACATCCATTGAGGTTTGAATGTTTTTGATAGCTTACTCCTTCTGCTTAACCAATTTCTCCATATGCTCCTCCATTTGTTTTATTTGCAAATTATGTTCTATGATGAGCTTCATCATATCTAACTTTTGAGTCTCTGTCTCCTTGATTTCTTTGGTGATTGGATCCTTAGATGCTGGTAGTTTCAGTTGTTTCTTTAATGCTACAACTTCAGTGTTCATTTTCTTAATGAGCTCCTCTACAAAATTTATGTTTGAGGGATAAAATCCCATCCTTAGAATTAGATTTTCCAAATACTGAATCTTGGTATCCTTTGTTAATGAGGAGACCTTCTCCAAATTTAATTGTGACTGAATGTTGGCCAATGTAACCTGCATTTTTGGCAAACTCATAGCAACGTTTGTCAACGTTAAGGCAATCATATGTCCAGTTTTTGTGTGCATCTCAATTTCATCGATTGGATGCACATCCTGGACATTAAACTCAAAAGAAGTGTGTTTCCGGTATTGTGCTATAATCTTGGGCTAAGGAAATTGGGCCTGCAAGAAATCTATTTGCATTTTCCCTTTCTCAGAGTCGAAGACTGAAAGAACCCTGGCTTGACAGCTGGAAGAATACTTCCAGAACTAGGTGTAAATATTCAACTTCAATTCTTCATTATTTCTTTTGATTTCAATAAAGACATGGAAGATGTATTCCTATTTATTCTCTGGAATGCCTCCAACAATTTGGACTATCTGTTGTTCATGACAAGCACTAGTTTGAGTAGGATACTGTATAGCTTTCTCACCAGACTGTGAATCAATATTCATAGGGACCCTTTGTTTCTTTTTCTTGTGAAAAACCTTAAGGCCTCTGTTGCAGGTGAATATTGTTGTACCCTCCCTCTCTTGGTTGTCTTTTCCTGCTCAATTGGATTTTGGATATTCGATGTAGAGATTGCCTGCTCCTCGGCCTCTTGGAGGGTATTCTCTATTCATTCCAATTGATTCTTGAACTGTTCTATCTCAGGCCTAGATATATGATGATATAGTGTGAACTTATTTTCCACCCCGAGTTTGGAGATGACTCCAAATGGGTCATATTACCAAGAGAAACTGAGAGAAAATTTCATTTCTTTTAATAGCTTATCTGCTTCCTCACCTGCTGCCCTGGTATTATAAATGAAGGGGACAATTTGAGCTTTGAGCTTAAATTGTGATTTCATTTTGGCAACTACAAAACGTACTTCATATGCATTCATTCTTTGCCTCAAGTACTCCAGTGCAAAGATTCTAACGTGGAGCTACTTCGGGAGTTTGTAGGGTGGAAGCTCACAAGTAAAACCCCATATTTCTGTGTAGTTTTGGTAGCAATACCAATCTCCTGTTTCAGCTTGATCTATCAACTAAACTTCTTTGAAAATATCCTCACTGATCCTTGGTAATGGAGTGCTGCTCATAAGGCTGAGGACTGGATGAATAAATAGTTCTATGAACTTCTTGTATGTGAATTATTCTTTCTCCTTCATCCCCATTGAAATCCAGAAAATCACCGATTGTTGTTATCCTTCTTCATCAAGTTTCTACAAAGGAAATGGGAATTTGTCTCCATGAAAATATATAAAAATATAGACAAGTAGTGAATCATACTTGAATACTTCTTCAGTGTTAAATTTCTCATGTATGGTCTCAATTATGAAATGACTGAAATCATAAATAATGGTAAGCTTAGAATCGGAGGAAAACATGGATAAGAAACTGAGGATGGCTTCATCGACAAACTTATCAGAGTGATAACCAAGAAAATAGGACAGGATAGTACTAATATGCCTATTTCTATCAGCAAACATAGATGAATCATAAGGGGGATTTCTCTTTGGTAGACGACTACCAATTGCTAAAAAAATTCCACGGTCTAGGATCTCTTGCTAAAGTCCAGATTGTTATAAGCTTCTATCAGGTTTTCATGGGAAAAAGGATGAGTTGGTATAGTGGCAGGGGCCTGCAACATTTTCTCAATTGAATTAGTGTTAATGGGACAAAGGATTTCTCCAGTAGGTGAGATAATGATTCTCTGGCTAGGATGATAGGATTCATGCAATTCCCTCACAAACTCTGGAGCTTTGTGTATTTGTGGAAAATATAGTGGGGTAATTGGGATTCCCAAAGCCCAATTTCATCACTTCGTTCAATTATTTGCTCTTCCCACCAGTAATAAATTTCAAATAAATCAAATTGAGAAGAAGTCTCAGTGATTTTGTAATCCTTGTTAACTAATGGAGTATGGTGGAAATTAATCTGTGAGTGAATTAGAGGATTTGAAACCATTGCAATTGTTTTTCCCTTCGGAGGCATTGTTTCAAACGAAACTGCAGACTGTAAATGACAAAATGATAAAAGGAATTACCAAAGTGGAGATAGGTAACTGACAAGTGGACCTAGAAGATGTGCTTTCGAATAGGACCAGTGGCTTCTAGAATGTCGAACAGTGGCTGAGATGTTGAGCAAGCGAGCTTGAATAATAATATTGGTCATAGAAGTTAACTGTGTAACCTTTGAAATGCATGACACAATGTTTATAATGAGAAAAATGGAGTGGGAGGGTGGAACCAAAAATTTGAAAGTTCATTAATCATCCAACGTGTTAATTAATAGACATTTGGTTATAAATGCATGGGAGAAGAAATGAATGGGAAACAAACAAGTGGCATATGATTGGATGGGAGATATTAAGTGAAACATGACGTGGAGGTGATGTAGGGTGGTATTAAATAGCTATGAAGGATACCACGTTCAGGGGTAAGACAGAGTGGTTTTTGGTTTTGGGATTTCTAGTCTCGAAAGACTAAAACGTACCTTTGTGGTTTATGTAGGCGGTATTAAAGACTGCTCATTTTGCCCCCCCGACAATAAACTTCGGATGGTGAATGAGGGCCGAAAGGGAGTATGGGTCGTATGATTGTCGAGGAGTGTGAGGGATGAGAGGTGAGGTGGAGGGAGTTTAACGTGTGAGTGGGGAATGAATGGCAGGGTCGCGATATCATAGGTGGACGCGGCAGCTGTGGGCCCGGGTGATTTAACAAATGAAGTGATAGGATATGAATGAAATAACATAAGGTTAAAAATTTTATTATTTAAACTCCCATCATCAATATGTTTCCTAATGTTTTGATTTTTAGGAAATAACCATTTCAACATCTTAAACTTTCACATTTCTACCTACCCTTATATTCCTAACATTTTTAATTATCCTTTTAGAGTGCATTTAAACTAGCAACCCAATATTTTATTTTTATGAACAATCTATCTCTATACCTTATTCCCTCCATTGGCTCAGATTAAACCATTGAGCCAATTTATTTTCTACCTATGAGAATTAATTTAAAACAAATCCAATTATGATGCAACTGTATAATTGGATAAAATAACCTAATGTGGCATCTAAGCAAACTGCATAAAACCATTATTTTTCAAACTGAATTTAGAACAAAGTAGTGGCATTTAGATTCGCAACACTTTGAGCGTTGATTTCTTTTTCTTTTTTTTCTAACCTAACATTTTATTTTTGCCTTCATTTTTTAGGGCATCTACCCTAACATTTTATTTGATATGGAATATTTATCAAAATATTTTCCTAACATTTTCTTATTCAATATTCTTTTTGTCCACATCCTATCTTAACATTTTGTAAATATATTTTTATTTTTTTGTCTAATTTACTATAACTTATCAAAACGAAAAAATGTTACAACATGTAGGTGTGTTTTCTAGTTCCATTGTATGTGGCAGAATTGAAAAGATTCTTATGACATTGTAACATTTGGCTAACCTTCAGTCCTTCTTCTTTGTCTTGGTTATACCTTTTGGTCAATGTTGTTCAAACAAAAAATACTATCCTTGTGTAAGGAAATATTTACGTCGAACAATGATATTCATTTCTATTTTATAAACATTATGCCTAAACATGTTTCTTTATGTTTTAGTGTTTTCCATGCTAATCCAATCAAATGTAGAAGGACAAGGGGAAAGTATAAATAAGAAAACCAATATCAGAGGTTTTACATATAATTATCTAAAGGAACAACCTCTTTTTCTCTCAATAAGTCGGTGTCCCTCTTCCGCCCATGAAATGAATAACTGTTGATGCACATTCCTATATAGATTAAATAAATGGTGAAAGAAGAAAAACTATTCCCACACATGGAGGTGAAGCAAGAAAATCCAACAAGGTATTGCCTAGGCTAGCTGACAATGGAACAATGTTTGTGTTCCTGAAGTGATTCTTTTTCGCTACTATTCAGGCCTGATGGCAACAAAGCAATAACGGAGATGAAAAAATATACTCTGAAAATTTAAATCTCGCAAATAACATTACCATTCTCTTGATTCAAAACATTTCAATATGGTTGGATCTATCATTTTGTTCAACTGAAAAAGGATAAATGAGACCATGTTTATGCATAGGGTGAGTGGGGAAACCAAAGTGATCTAAATGATGAACCAATACTCCCTAAGGAGCTAGACCCTGCACAAAATAATTAACCAAGGAAGAGAATTTGGACTTCAACCAGTGCGTCGCCAGGTGTTGTCACTGCTACAACACCCTCAAAAATTTTGGCTTGCATCCAAATTTCAAAGCCTACTTTGACTGTGTATGTTGTCACCTCAAGTATTAAGAATCATCACATGTGTTTCCCTTAATTATTCTTCTCCCATTTGGAAGAAAATAAAATTGTCATATTTCAGCACAGGCAAGTGTCACACATCAAATATATGGGGTTTTGGTTTATTTCAAGAGACGATGTTTGTGTTAATGAGTAATTATTAACATGTAGATATGTATCACACTCATTTGCAATGTTTCAAGCATTGTCACACAAGTTTCGTCATTATCGTCACAAAGTGTATCTTTAGTGTCGTACTTGGGGTAAGTTGTCGCAATGTTGTCGCATTGAGGAAAGTATGTTTTCTATGTGTTCTAGGTGATTTATGTTGTTTCATCAAGTATTCTAAGTGTGTGATCATATTCAAGTCTTATCCTTGTTCACTTTGACTTCATTGATCTCACACTTAACCAAATCTGAAAAACTTCCTTGCGATTGAGCAACCTCGCATCACTTAGCCTTCCTGAACTATGCACCGTGTAGTCTTAGTCCTCAAGCCTCATCCTTACCTATTCTCACTATCAAATGTATAATCCCTACCTTCCAAAACTACACATTATGCAGTCTCAATTCCCAGTCTTGATCCTTGAGCTCCGAAGCTATACAGTCCCTACGTTCAGCTAGTCTCCTCTACACATTGTGTAGTCTCAAGCACTAAGCCTCAGCCTTAGGCTCTTGAACTATGCAATTGCACAATACCTTAGCCTCTATCCCTCTAAAACTATGTAGTGGGCATCCTCAAGCCTTAATTCCTCAACCTGATTCCTTGAGCCCCTCAACTGCACAATTGACTAGCGCTAGATTGCCTCAAATACGCACTGTGTTGTCTTAAGGCTCATTCATGACCACTGAACTCCTGAGCTACACAATTGCATAATACTTCAGCCTGACACCCAATTTCATCTCATTTAGTGGTTACCATGAGGCATGTTAGACTATGGTTTTATCGGACTAATGTCTTATTTTCATGAATGGTTTTCAATTACAGGTATTCTATCATGTTATTACAGGATGATGATGAAGGAGATGGAGAAGGAAACCCTGCCATAAGACACCTTTGAAGCTTCTTAAACAAGTTGATCAATCGGGAGACAAAAAATGAATATCAATATCACATTGAAGACTCCTTATCATCAAGCCATGAGGAGGAGGAGGAGGAATAAGAGTATGCTCCATCTCACAATGAGAAAAAAAGAAACCAGCAATAAAGAGTGGCTTGACATTTCCATGCCATCATAAAGTCCATGTCATCATTTTCAAGTCATGTCATGTTATGAATCATCATGTGCCACATCATTTTGAAGATTATGTAAATTGAATATTGTAGAAATGTCATGTAAAGTGAAAATCCAAGAGTCATCCATGTAATATGAAAATTCATGTAGACAGTAGAAAGGTCATAGAGAAGTCAAACAATCATAAGGGTAGTTCAAGAGGAGAAAGGGAGGTGAATGATCACCCCAATTGTAATATATACACCCTCATCTCTTATGTAGAGGGGTTTCACCTTGGCTCCTCCTACCAGGCATTAGAGAGGAAGATAGTTCTTTCGAAGGAGCAACTGGTTGCTCAAACGCTCCACTATTGGAGCTATTGTTGTTCATTATCTTGTGTATCTTGGAAGTTTTGCTTAATTTAGAAGCTCATTGAGAAAACACACTTTTATGTACATGTCACAAATATTGTAAGATTATTCTTTGAATGTTTGCGATGTATGTTGGTTTCATCTATACTAAGGAAATTGAAATATTTCGATGGCTTTGGTACTTATCTTGTTGAATGTGTATTGTATATGTTTTAACAATTATTTCTTCTATGTGAACTATTTCAATAGTTTTCTAGTGATTCATTTACCTGTACATGCTTGTGTGTATTTTATATATTAGTACCATTACTTTTCTTTAAGAGGCTTACTTTTCCTTCCCCTTTCAGTTGAATAACCCTGATAAATTCCACAATTGGACATTCCACGAGGAATACTCACTTGCTAATATGAAATATCATGTGTATTACTCTCTTGTGTTAAGGGTTGAAGCCAAGGCATATCTATAAGAATATGGAAGTCTAGCCTTATTTCTAGAAGGGCTCCCACACCAAATAGTGTGAAGTCTAATTGGGACTTTTCATCGGGGAGACCCCCTTGCATGTTGGTGGTATCCAGCACCATCAACATGATGATAATTTATAAATAATGTAATCAGTCGTATAAGCAAAAACTAATCAAAACTAATTAATTTTACTTGGGTATATTAAGTTATATGTGCTACAAAAATAACGTTGTTTCATGACAATAACGATTCCCACAAATTAACTTTGTTAAAATCAATAAAAGAATTGATTTCATTAAATAGTTATTAAAATCAATTATAAGCTCATCACATATAAATGACAATTTCATTATTCGTTGTATGTTATGCAATTTAATTCACACACATCAAAAGTGGTAATTCTAGAATGAATAAAATCTCATACATGAACAATATCTAAATATTTGAAATAATTCATTTAAAAATAGAATGCATACAAAGCAGATAAAAGTACCCGTACTAATTGAAATTTGTGCATGCTAGAATTGAAATTGATTTAAATTATATTAAAGTAAATATTGTGTACAAAAGTACAACAAAAGATTTTCTTTTCTCCAAAATTAAGAACCCCTTGAAATGACTTCCATAGTAGAATTTACAGTGTTATTTATAATAAAGAGACAAACCATTCTCCCTAAAAATTATCACCTAAAGAATCACAAAATTAACATAAAAATAGAATGGTTGTAACAACTCTTAGATAGTTGAAGATGAGGAAATCATTCATTGCCATAACCTTTGAATATCTAGAAGTATTGCATCTCTGGAAGGAAAAGAAGCTTGATGTGTACTTGGTCGCTGAAGATAGACACTCTCAAAGGTGGAAGCATTTGGATGGAGATATTAGTGAGTTCCTTTAGTACCAGCCAATGGATATGAGGATTGACCAAAAATTTGCAATTGAGTTGAAGAATAACTTTAGCTAATTGATCAATTCTCTTAACAAATACTACCTTTTTTTCTACCCAATCTCTGAAAAATATTTGTACATCTAGAAAAAAATATTATGGGCAAATGAGGGTTATATTTTATTTGAGAAATTAATCATTGATGGATTTGACTATTGAATTTAATGACTCCCTTGCATCGTTGATGAGTTTCTTAAGCAAACTGATCCTAGCCTTACATTCTTTGAAAATAATTGTCTTTTTCATTTCATCGATTTTAGGAAAGTCATATTTCTTTCCTTCAAGATTGTTTTGACATTTCAACAACTCATTGAGGTCTAATTTGGATTCATCATAACATGTTATCATATTCACCACCTCATTAGTCAAAGTATTACCCAATTTGCATTGTACCTTAATCAGTTTTAGTTTTTCACAGAATAATTGTTGTTGTTTTTGTAGCTCATCATTAAGGTCATAGGCATCTTGTTTGAATTTCACCAAATGGGAAGTCTAGATAGGAAACTTCTCCAATTCTTACTATGATTCCTTGAGTTGTACATATTTTGTCTTAATCTCATTTGCATGTAGAATTTGAAGTTCATTGAATGGATTTTGCAGTTCTATCAATGTAATTGCATTTTGATCTAATTGGGTTTTCCAATGTGTTCTCAATTGCTCTTTTCCATTCATAAATGCTTACTCCATAGTGGAAATATTTTCATCCTTTGGTCTTAGTAATTATTTCACCTCTATTTCTTCATCCATGATTACAAAGGAGTATATACCATTAAAATGACTTAATTTCCCAGGTTCTTTAGCTAGGGCAGTAGAGGACCCTTTAGAAATAACTTCAACAGAAGTTTCTTGAAAGGTTTTCACTAGACTACACCCTAGGATTCATAAATATTCCTCTTCATCCTGCCTCTTTTGACCACAAATTTGTGCATTGTTCTATAAAAAATGTCCGTTGGAGGATGTTTAAAATAGCAACAAGAAATGCTAAATATAGAAGTGCTAAATTTAGTACTGCTATAAATAGAATTTCGGGATCTTCCTATTTTAGTTAGTCCCTGAACTAAAATAGAGAAGTAAAATTCGAATTTGATCTTAGCAGTTGTTTGTAAAATAATTAACTAATTCACCATGAGTTAATTAGTTGTAGAAAATCAAACATGAAGTCTATGTGGGGACATGCAACAGTTTCTCCATTGATTGAGGAATTTATCCATCAATTAAAGAGATAAGGATGAGTTGTAATATTGAGTTGTAATTAGTTGGCTTAGTTAACTAAGTCAAGTCCAGTTAGATTAATTCAAATAGTTTTTTGAATTAATTGTGAGTTCAGTTAGTTAATGCATGCATGCATGTAACTGTTGTACTTCGGATAAATGAATATTCTCTCATAAATAACTCATGCATGTGAGTTCAGACAGAGACCCAGTTGAGATCAGACGGAGGGACAGTGTACTATCAGCTGCAGGAATATTCGATTATGAATATCTCTTGCATGCAGAAGGAATTCTTTCCTTGATTATTGCACAGTTACTTCTTCAATTTTTGTGAGTTTGATGAGGCCAATTCACACATGTGGCATCACTAGACACCAAGAAAAATTGTGCAACGAAATAGGATGCTTGGAGGGCTGAGGAAAGGCATATCTCTTGTCTACTCAGTTTGTGAGATGTATTGTTTGATTGCAGAGAGAGCATGATAGCTTGAGAGTTGATTCCTTTTGTAACTTGAACATATTTTCCACTTGTATGATAATACAGAGATTGGGGTTTTAGGCTGAGGCTTTCCCTAGGTTATTTCTTCTGTGTTATGTGTGATTGATTTCTCATTTTCAGTTATATGTGTTCTCATTGATCTTGCTCAATTCGATTAAGCTTCCACAAAGTTTGTTGTAGAAGTAGATCTTGTATTTTGATTTAGTATATTGCATAATCTGTTGATCTATAGTGGGAAATTATACATGGTATCAGAGCTAAGGTGATCAAGGCAGAGAACATTATACAAGAAGAGAGAAGTTCAAAGTTTGAGGTTCCTAAATATAGAAATTGAGTTCTTATCACGTCTCAATTTCACCAATGGCGTTCAACAGTTTAAGCCTCGAATATGCTCTTGATGGCAATTCGAATTATATACCCTGGAATGATCGCATGGAAGTAGTATTCGAGGATAACAGTCTAAAGGACTTCATTGATCAAGAAGTCCCCAAGTAGATTGATGCTACTGAACTGGTGGAATGGAAGAAATGTGTGGCTAGAGCAAGGAGAATCCTCCTGGAGGGAGTTATAGACCACATTGTCTCGAGCCTCCATGGGAAGGAGACACCATTTTTTATGTGGAAAACATTAAAAGATCTATATTAGAACAACAGCGATCATAGGAAGCTGGCGCTAAAAGACAAGCTTTGGAAAATCAAGTGTGAAAATGGAAAAATGATCTCTACATATCTGAACAAGCTCACCACCGGTAGGGATGAGCTTGGAAGTGTAGGGATCATGACCGCTAATGATGACATGGTGAGTCTTGCACTCCTCGGTCTTCCTAAGAGCTGGCATAGCTACCAAGACTTAGTTAATGGAAGAGAAAAAATTCCAGATTAGGAATGACTTTGGTCAGATCTGACACAGGAGGAAATAAGAAGAAGAACCAAATATGGATCATCATCGAAGCAAGATGATGAGGAAAATCTAGCTTTAGTGAGTAAGGTGAGGAAAGGGAAAGGGAAGGCGTCCCATCCAAAATTCGGTTCTTCCCATGGTCAAAAGAATTTTGACAAATTGAAAGTGTGATGCTTTCATTGTCATGAAGTGGGCCATTATGCTATAAATTGTCCACAAAAGAAATCCAAGAAAGGATCCTCGAAGGGATCTGATGGTGATGCACTAGCCTCATAGTTTGAGTTGGATTTCTCTCTTATCGCATGCATGGTTTCATCCATGGTGGGATGTGTGTAGTACCTGGATAGTGGAGCTTCATTCCACATGTCAGGTGACAAGAATCGTTTTAGTACCTTGGGGGAGAAGGACCTCCAGATACAGATTGAGATGGGCGATGATGGAAAGTACCATGTTTCACGTGAAGGTACAATTGTGTTTCAGAGGGAGCATGGAGCTACCCTCACCCTGACTAATGTAAAGTATCTACCAGGTCTGAAGAAGAATCTTGTGTCAATCGCTATTCTAGAAGATAAAGGCTATGATTTAGTCTTTAGTAAAGGAAAGGTATTCCTGAGGCATATTGGTACTGGCCAAACCACGCGAATTGGGATTCGAGTAAAGAATCTCTACAAGCTAGAGGTAGATGACTATGTTGCATTGAGTTCCAAAGCTGAGATGGTGTACAGCTAAGATGTTGGCAAGCTATGGCATAGAAAACTGGGTCACTTACACCATGGAGCCCTAAAGATCATGCAGCAGATTTCTACCAGGCTACCCAAGGGAAAACTGGAGCAGACGAATACATTCAAAGGATCTACCTTGGGTAAGTATGTGAAATCTTCCTTTCTAGATCAAGACAATAGAGTTGGAGCAGTCCTAGAGCAAGTTCACTCAGATGTTTGTGGACCTTTCTCTATAGCCTCCACCACTAAACAAAGGTACTATGTTATTTTTATTGACGTTTTTTCTTATATATGTTGGATCTACTTTGTGCAAAACAAGGATCAAACCTTATTGAGGTTTTGTGAGTTTAAAGCCTTGGCAGAGAAAGAACCTAGAAATAAAATAAAAGCCTTGCATAGCAACAATGGTGGAGAGTATGTCTCCTAATAGTTTAAGGAATTCTACACTGCAGAAGGAATTAAATGGGAGTTGACAGAACCCCATAACCCACAGCAGAATGGGGTGGCTGAAAGGAAGAATAGATCAATTGTGGGAGCAGCTTGAGCAATGTTGCATGACCAAAGCCTACCACTGCATTTGTGGGCTGAGGCATGCAATACAGCAGTATACTTGCAGAATAGAAGCCTGCACCATATACTGAGAATGAAGGCACCTATCAAGGCCTTTTTCGGGAAGCGACCAGATGTGAGTCACTTCTGAATCTTTGGATCATCAATTTACTGTCATGTGACCAAAGATGCTTGGAAGAAGCTGGATCCAATAGCTGAGTTGGGAATACTTGTGGGGTACACAAATACACCCCACAACCATTGGGTGTACCTACCTAGTAGTAGAGGATCGTGGTACGCAGGGATCTGAAGTTCAACAAGTAGAAAGACATGTGATTATCACTTGAGATGGAGCTCAAGTTGCATGCAGAGGAGGAACTTTCAGTACCTAAGGAGGAGGAGCCTTAGATTGATGTGGAGTAGCCGCATGCAGAGGATTCGGGAGTGGATACATCCACTCATGCTAAGACTTCCAGAGATGGGTGGAAATGCTCAAGGGAAGTTGACAGGTTGATGCTAGATGCACGGGAGAAGGTGGAACAACCATCTTCTCAGCACAAATAGAGGAGGTCACCCGAGCAGTACATTGGGTACATGGCCTTGGTTGCGAAGTGTGTAGATACTAAACCTTCTTCATTCGAGGAGGTAGTGCAGTAACCAGTTTGGGTTGATGCAGTGTTAGAGGAGTACGACTCTATCATGCAGACCAGTGTGTGGGATGTTATCCCTAGACCTCAGGGTAAGTGAGTGGTGAGTTCCAGATTGCTTTACAAGGTAAAGTAGGAAGTTGATGGCAGTGTTGAGAAACATAAGGCAAGGTTTGCTGCCCGAGGTTTCTCACAGGTCGAGGGGATCAACTACGATGAGAACTTTGCTCCTATAGAAAGGTACTCATCTATCGAATCGATGTTGGCACTATCAGCTCAGATGGGTTGGAAGATCCATCATATGGATGTGAAGACAACATTCCTCAATTCGAAGATTGAGGAGAAGGTGTACATTAAGTAGCTAGAGGCTTTCGAGACCTTCGATCATGAGTCGCATGTGTGCCGACTCAAGAGGGCTTTGTAAGGGCTGAAGCAAGCACCCCGTGCTTGGTACACCAAGATTGACAGCTATTTCATTGGGTTTAGCTTCACCAAGAGTGAAGCAGATGTGAACCTTTACCACATCATGCTAGAAGGTAAACCATTGATCATTGTTCTTTATGACGATGATCTAATTTTGACAGGTGATGATCAACTGATATAGTCTTCCAAGGAGGACCTTGCAAGAGAGTTTGAAATGAAATACATGGGTCTTATGCGCTACTTTCTAGGCATGGAGATGTGGAAGAAATATGGTGAAGTATTTATGTCTCAAGGCAAGTATGCCAATGAGATACTTAGGCACTTTCACATGGGGAAGTGCAAGACCATGCATACTCCTCTAGCTGGGAATTAGAGGAAGGAGGATGCTACTCCAAGTGAGGTAGTAGTTGCTATTGTTTATCTGCAGCTGGTGGGTTCACTTATGTATCTGGTGAACACACGACTTGGCCTATGCTCTGCGGTGAACGAGCTGAGTCAAGCTATGGTTCAGCCAACCAAGCTATTTTTGGAAGGTAGCAAAGCATGTGCTGAGATACCTCAGAGGCACATATCAGTTTAGATTGTGGTACAAACAGACAAAGGGAGTGAATTTTCAGGGCTTCATAGATGTGGATTGGGTAGGGAGTCCATCAGACCAGAAGAGCACTTCTAGAGGAATCTTCAACCTTGGTTCAGCTACAGTTTCATGCTATAGTAGGAAATAGAGGTAAGTTGCACTTAGCTCAGAAGAGGCTAAATACATGGCTGCTAGTCAGGCTGCATGTGAGGCCATTTGGATGCAGAAGATTCTAGTGGGATTGTTTGGTGAGAGGATGGATCCAACCGTGATCTACTATGATAATTAGAGTTGTAGCAAACTCTCTGAGAATCCAATTTTTCACAACAGGTCCAAGCACATTGATATCCAATATCACCATCTTCGAGACCTTGTGGTCAAGAGGATCATGTTTTTGTTGTATGTTTTGACCAAGGAATACGATGTAGATATTTTGACGAAGGCATTGTTAAACTGCAAGTTCGAGTTCCATAGAGATAGGATTGGGGTTACTGATAATCCCTTTCTTTTGAAGAGGGAGTGTTGAAAATAGCTACAATAAATGCTAAATATAGAAGTGATAAATTTAGTACTGTTATAAATAGCATTTCGGGATACCTTCCTATTTTAGTTAGTCCCTGAACTAAAACAGAGAAGTAAAATTCGAATTTGATATTAGTAGTTGTTTGTAAAATAATTAATTAATTCATCATGAGTTAATTAGTTGTAGAAAATCAAACATGAAGTCTATGTGGGGACATGCAACAGTTTCTCTATGATTGAGGAATTTATCCATCAGTTAAAGAGATAACAATGAGTTGTAATATTGAGTTGTAATTAGTTGGCTCAGCTAACTGATTCAAGTCTAGATAGATTAATTCAAACAGTTTGTTGAATTAATTGTGAGTTCAATTAATTAATGCATGCATGCATGTAACTGCTACACTTCAGATAACTGAATAGTATCTCATAAATAACTTGTGCATGTTAGTTCAGACAGAGACCCAGTTGAGATCAGATGGATGGACAGTGTACTATCAGTTGTAGGGTTGTTCCATTGTGAATATCTCTTCCATGCAAAAGGAATTATTTCCTTGAGGATTGTGCAGTTACTTCTATTTTTGTGAGTGTGATGAGGCTAATTCACACATGTGGCATCATTGGACCCAAAGAAAAAATGTGCAGGGAAATAGGAGGCATGGAGGGCAAAGGAAAGGCATATCTCTTATCTACTCAGTTTGTGAGTTGTATTTCTTGATTGCAGAGAGAGCAGGATAGCTTGAGAGTTGATTCTTTTTGTAACTTGAACATATTTTCAACTTGTATGATAATACAAAGATTGGGATTTTAGGCTGAGTATTTCCCTGGGTTATTTCTTTTGCGTTATGTGTGATTGATTTCTCATTCTTAGTTATATGTGTTCTCATTGATCTTGCTCAATTCGATTAAGCTTACGCAAAATTTGTTGTAGAACTAGATCTTCTATTTTGCTTTAGTATATTGCATAATCTATTGATCTACAGTGGGAAATTCTATAGAGGAATCTCCCCAATATTGAGAAAGATTTCAGAAGTAGGATTAACAACAATAATCTCTACCTCAAGTTGGGTAGCCAACAATGTCTTCTGAAATAATGTTTGATGTGGAGCCTACTTATCTTCTTGATTCAGAGGTCTCGGCCATGTTGGACCCCTATTCTTAAAAGGGGAAGCAATGTTGCCCATATGATAGTCGTCACGGGGTCTTAGGGGCAGTGATGACTACTTTTAAAGATCCCACCATTAGCAAGGGTTTGAGGGCAGTGCCCCTGAATTTCCTTATAAAATATTGTAATTTCATAGTCAATATGGGTTGTTCATTAGGTAGATGATCTGATAGTAGAATTTATGTTTAATTTAGGGTTTTTCTCCCTAGAAGGCAACCCATTAGTTTATATGATGAAATTTTATTACGGTTCTGTATGATTATTCTCAGAGGGAGAGGAGGATGTTGTATGACATCAAAGACGAAATTACATTGGATCTATTGTACGTTGTATCTCTTCATTTTACTGGATAATAGAAAAGGAAGGACTGGTTGTTTCTCCATGGACTTAGCCCAAATTCATTGAACCGTGTATATTTGTTCCTATCTTGCTTTGTGTTTTTGTCTTTGTGTTTCCACAATATTTTGTGTATTTCATTCCTCCGTCAGTTAATTTCTAACAACTAGTACCAGAGATTGTTGGGTGAGAAGCTTGATTATATTCTTTATTGAGAAGTCTTAGTCATGTTGGACCCCAGTTCCTAAATAGGGCAGCAATGCCTCCCATATGGTAGCTGCCAGGGGGGTGCCGAGGGAGGTGATGACTTCTTTTAAAGAGCTCCTCCCTAGTGGGGATTCAAGGGCAATGACCCTGAAGCTAAAAATAGATGAGAATTTTCCTTGTAAAATATTGTAATTTCATAGTCAATCTAGGTCATTCAATAGGTGAATGATCTCACGGTATAAGTTACGTTAAGTTAGGGTTTTTCTTCCCAAGAAGGAAACCCTCAGTTTATATGAGGGAATTGTATGTTGATTGTGTATGATTATTTTGAGAGAGAGAGAGAGAGGAGGTTGTGTGAGAGTGAAGAGGAAATTAAAGTGGATATTTTCTAGGTTGTATCACTTCATTTTGCTCGATAATGTAAAAGGAAGGAATGGTTTTTTCTTCATGGACATAGCACAAATTTGTTGAACCATGTATATCTATGTTTCTCTTATTTTATGTGTTTGTTTATTTGTGTTTCTACTATATTTTGTGTATTTCATTGCTCCATTAATTAATTTCTAACAAATATTGACTTCGCTGGCAAGATATTTTTTTGGGATGAGTGATTATTCTATAGATTATGTTGTTGAGAAGTAGTCTCTCCTCCTAGGATCACATTTCCTTGTTCCCCTTGCTTGGGCTATTTTGGGACTTGATCAAAGTTTTCCCAAACCATTTCCATCATCGGATCTACTGTATGAATTTCTCCATTAGGTTTTGGAGAACTAGTTGTTGTTGTTTGTTGTTATTGACGAGGGACCCTTGGCTGAGGAGAATTTTCTTGCAGAGTGGAATGCCTAGTATCATTAAGAGAAGTTTGTTTTTGTAGGGTAAGATGAAATAAGTCTATACGAAGAGGAGCCAATCTTACATTTCTGAAAATGATTTTTTTTCTCACTCCTTCACTAGTAGTGATTCATCTACATTACTAAAAACTATAGTATAAGAGGAGGCTTAAACAAATAAATCATCAAATTTATGCTCCTCATGTATATATTTTCTAATACTAGAAGCTACGACAACCTGTTTCTCTACTCAATTAGGGTCATAAGGCCTAGCTGAGATGGTGGCCATCTTCAATACTCAATAGGTTACAACTCTTTCTCAACATGTCCATAGTTAGCCAAAAATAAAATATCAAAATATAGAGGGAGTTGAGGGAAAACCTTCTTGTTGGAATCTTTCAGTACCTTGGTAATTCCATGGTCTATTGTGTGGTAAGCCACTTCCTTGCACATAAGCTTGTTTTGAATATAAAGGGGTAGGACATGGAGTTTTGGGTAGCTACCCAATACATTTATATATGTAAATTACTCTTCATGAAACCAATTCCCAATCTTCTTTAGGCTTTCCATAGCTTCCAGGGACATTTTGGGAGGCTTTGTTCCAAATATGATTTCATAGATAGGGATAATGACCCTGTGGTAAAGCTGATAAAAATGGCCAAAATAATTGGAATCCCAAATTATACTATGATAAATATGGATTGGTGAGGGGTCAAAAAGAGTCCACTTCCATCCCATGGCTAGGAAATTAAGAGAGAAACAAAGGAAATCCATGGTGTAGGTTGACATGTAAAATGGTGGGATTTTATTTTCAGACGCACTGCGTGAGGTACGGAAAGCCAAAATGTGCTTGTCTAGGTTACTGGATAATGTAGTGGCCCACTCAAAATTTCATCCTTGGAATCCCCATTAATCAAGGAAACCCAACTATTAGGAAATTCAGACACATTGGTATAGGGATGCAATCTACAAAAGCATAGAGGCAATCTGACTAAAAGGAGAAACTAGTGCATCTATTGAGTACTTACCATGCTCCTCAGCTTTATGTTTATTTCTATCTTTCCTCCATTATCTTATGGACTCATTTGGTTCCTCGTGCTTCTTTAAGAAGTCCTACACATTCTATTTGCTATAAATGCATTGTGGGTCTGGTAAATGGTAGAAGGAAAGGAGGTCCTTTGTTGTGAATGACACAATTATGGTTACTTCCTGTGTGTGAAACTTCCGCTCAATAATATCTATAGTTTCAACAACCCATCTGACCATATCTATATATGCAACCAACCGAGGCCTGTATTTAATCCTTAAAAAAAAAAGTCAACATCTTGAGGGATTGCCTCCAAAGTTGACATTTCATCATAAACCATATTTCTCCTCACTATCACCCTAGGCTCCTCATCCTCAAAGTATTTGTAAATGGATTCCCATGAGGAGTTCCCTGAATCTATGGTAGAGACTATATCCAAGAACAACCCTGCGCCCAGTAGTTTTTTAACAATCGTTTCCCTGAATGGGCCAACAGATTGTTGTCTTGTTCACCTTAGATTTCTTCATTTCTTCTTGGTGGGAAGAATAAAGAATTACCTGTTAAAAAAGCATAGGGGTTAACGGAGTAGAGCTATTATGGAAAAACAATATAATCGAATAGTACAATAATGATTTCAACTTATTAAATAAACTAATTCCTAACCATAAATGCACCAGTGCAGACCATCAATGAAAAAATTTAGTTGTTTGGACAAGGAAGACGTGGGAGGCCACGTGAAAAATGCCACATCATAACCCTAGAGTAGAAATCCCATAGGGAATTGTAATTGATATTTACTAAACTTTCTAGCTCTTCAGGGTTCTGGGTAATAGAGGAGCATAAGTGGAGTGGAATCCTGGAAGGGAAAATCCCATAACAAAATGAAATAATGATCTAGGGAAATATATGATGGGGTGACTTAAATATGAAGGAGGGACACCCGTAAGTTTTGTTAATTGGAATTTGGAAAGTGCAATGATATTCTGGGTAGACGGGGCTTAAAATGGAGAGGGGACAAATGTCATTAAATAAGGTGAAAATGGGAAATAATAATAAATGTGGGTCATGTTCATATTAAGGTGACATGGAACCTAGATACCAAAATTCCTACAAGTTTCTAGAAATAGAAAATTTAAAAATATTATGGGCTTACGGGTATTCTCCCTTAATATCGTATAGTGGCGAAAGTGGGGCCTTCTCCTTATAAAGGTGTATTAGCACAAAAATGAAAAATGTGGCTGACTTTTCTAAGTGTGAAGTTCAATAAATCAATGATGTGTAGCCCTAGAATCCCGCGTCCCCATTATTTCTTTCGATTAAATTAAATAAAAGTTACAAGGTTCTAGGGCTCTTGGATTCCGGGCTAACGGGGTACCCCAAATAACTTTGTGAATATGTGATTTGTCCATTTATTTGAAGACTTAGCTCAAGGTTTCGGTGATTCTTATAAAATAAAATTTTAGTATGAAAATGAAAAAATAAGGCCCTAATGTTTATAAAGCTAAAATTATACAGTTAGCTCAAAACAAAGGGTCCCCATTATTATTATGAATAAAATTTGACGGGGGGGTTATTGTATGCTACAAAGAGTTCAGAAGATTCCACTACTTTCAATCCTCTTGTAGATGGTACAAAAGCCTCAAAATTTTGGCTTCCATTGAATTTTAGAGCCTTCCTTGGTCTTTCATACTATTGTCACAAATACCGAAAATTATTTTATGAGCTCTCTTGATGTATTTTTCTCCCCTTTGCAAGTTGGGTTACTTGTCATCTTTTAGCATGATTGGTTGTCACACAATGTGTAGAAGACTTTTTTGATGGTTTCAAGGGTCTATCTTTGTGTATATGTTTTTTTTTAACTATGTAAACATCTGTCACACTCATTCACAAAGTTTTGAGCACTATCACACAAGTTTTATCACAATCGTCCCAAAGTCTATCTTATGTGTTGAACTTGTCATAAATGGTCGTAAGGAGGTGACACAAAGGGAAATGAATTGGTTATGTGTCTTGGGTGATCTATGTTTTTTTTTGTTCAAGTATTCTAAGTGTGAGATCACAGTTGAAGTCTTATCAACGTTCACATCAGTCTGACTGGTCTTACACTTAGCCATTTCTGAGAAGGCTTCCCGACTAAGAAACTTGGCATCACCAAGCCTCCCTAAACTATGCACTACACAGTTCCAATCCTCTAGCTAATACCTTTCCTCTTGAAACTGCACAATCTATAGTTCCTACCTCCCTGGACTGTTACATTATGTAGTTTCTCTTCTCAAGCTCCAGCCTTGAGCTCTAGAATTGTGCAATCGTTCCTCCCATCACAACCTTCAATGTGCACTACGTAATCACAAGCCTCATGCTCATCCATTGAGACTTTTAAATGCACAATTTTGTAATAGTTATTCCTTCCTTATCTCCCAATATTGTTCATTGTGTCCTCTGAGTGCTCATTCCATCAACCTATCCCACTAGCTCTCAGAACTACATATTTGTTTCCCTCAGTCCTACTTAAACTATGCATTGTGAAATCCTATAGCTCAAGCGTCAACCCTAGCTATTGGAACTATACACTATGTATTCAATGAGCCCTCTCTCCCAAATTGTCACCTGGTTTCAGCTCAGTTAATCGATCAAAATGCACTAACTTAGACTAGGGGGTTTTCAAATTGATGTCATCTTGTCATGAGTGAATTGTAGATGCAAGTACTTTATCAAACCATGGCAAGATGATGTAGAAGGATATGAAGGAGGGAACCATGCATAAGGAAACACTTGTATATGAACACATAAGTCGATCAATAAAGAAAAGAAAAAGGTACATCAATTTGTGATAATAACTCAAGACTCAATATCATCGAAGATTTGTTATCACCAAGTCATATGGAGGTAAAACGAAGAGCATATTCATGTAGAAACTCAATAATTAGTAGTAGCGGTTGCTTGACATTTCCACATCATCAAGCAGTCCTTGTCCACACTGTCATGTCTTGTCATATCATGAGTAGTGAAATGCAACACCTTGTGGCCACTGATGTAACATATGTATTGTAAAGTGAATGTCCAAAGGACATGTGTAGAATACGACAAGTCATGTAAGTTGAAAATTCATAGGAAGTCAAACAATCATGAGTGTATTCAAAAGGTCATAAGGAATGGGAAGCATCACCCATTGGTTATATATACTCCCTCATTATTAGAGGAAAGGACTTTTCATCTTGGCTCCTCTTGCAAGGCATTAGAGAGAGAGAACAATTCTTTTAAGGATAAAAGAGTCACTCCAACACTCGACTATTGGAGATAGGGATGTTAATTGTATACATGCATCTTAGAACTTTTACCTAATAACATAAGCCCTATGGGCCAGCACATTCTTCATGCATCGGTTATGGATATTTGTAAGACTATTCTGTGAATGTTTCTAATTCATGTTTTCTTTCATTTGTACCAAATTAGTTTAACTATTTGGTTATTTTGGTACTTATCATATTGAGAATGTGTTATAATTTCTATTATCACTGTCACATCCTTGTCGACTATTTATATGGATATAGACAGCTCACCCTCATTATATTGGTTTCAATGATCATCACATCTCTGTGGACTATTCTGCTTGATTTTGTATGGATCCTACTTATTCATGTCCGTCTCTACTAAGGATCGTACTACTACCTCTTTCTTAGAAGCCCACTTCTCCTCCCCTCCATAGTTAAATAACTTGGACGTACATGCGATTGAACACTCGCTAGGTACACACCCCTTCCTTTTCGAAGGCACATGTGCACTCCTTTCTCTTGCTAACAATTACATCCAAGGCATATCTCTAAGATACATGGAAATTGGGCAGATATTCTGGATGGGGCTCCTACTCAAAATTATGTGATAGTTAATTGGGACTTCACATCGGGGAGACCCTTTAGTTAATGGATTTCTAGCACTATCGACAGTAGTGCTATAAGGAGGGCTAGAGACAACTTGTACCTGTTGAATCTAGTTTGAATCTCTTATCTTAAATGGCTCATACTCAAATCTTAATCCCAAGGTGTTTCTCTAATTTTTCCCTTTATCAATTTTCAATATTTGATGAGCCTCTCTATCACTTGTCCGAGTTAAATTTTGATGGTGACGATGTAACATCCATAACTAAGAAAAAAAAATTATTTTGTTAAATTTTGTGAAACTTACGAAATCAATGATGAATAATTTTCTTGTGTGCTTTTCTTCCTCACCATTAAGGTCATGTTAATCAATAGTGCCATAACTTACCACCAGCTCACATCCATTCCCTTCATCATTTCCTAGCAGAGCTTCATCAAGCCTTTGATAGGTATAATTACTGATATGATTGTATAAGAATCAATCTCTTAAGAATGAATCCTAACGAATCAATTGAGGAGTTTTCTGATCAATTCCTTCACCTTTGTTCGAAATTTTTTTAAGAATACTTGAATCAAGATTTCTTGAAACAAGACTTTGAGCTCTTGGTTCTTATCTCTTTACATGATGAACCTGAACCCCCTGATTTACATAGTTCCCCAACTCTTGTGAATCATGAGACACCTCTAATTTCAGAGGAGGAACCTATTATTTTATTTTTTTCCTTGTCCTCCTCCTTTTCTAGTCTGAGTGTGGGTGCCTCCTTGGGATGATTGTAAAGTTGGGAAATTTTCAAATCAAATTCCTAATCCATCTTCTCATTCTTCTTCAATTTCTCATGACTGAGATTCAATGGAGGAAATCCCAAAATGGCTCATGAAGCCCATGGGGAAGACTAACTTCCCCATTCTACAACATGATGTTATCATTAATAACTCTAGCCTCCAATATGATCTATATTTATGTGATCATCTATCACCTACATTCCATGACTCTTTGTACTGTGATCCTTCCGATCAATTTGATCCACCAACCAGCCTTTCACACTCTCTCGATTTTTGTGTCACTAGTTCAAATTACAATTAGGTACAATGTATTCACTTTACACCGATGTAGGAAAAAGAAGGTGAATATGCTTTCAATATTTCTTCTATTTTAAAAAATCCTCCATGTGAAGATGATGCACTTCTATCCTTTGATGATTTTCAATTTTTTAACCTCGGTAGTGAATAAAATGTAGTTAGTTATTTCAATTAATATGTAGCCTTGGGAAATGATCATTATAATTATGACGACTCTGTTGATGTATGCGATCACGAATTCCGAGGTGTATCATCTAATATTTTGGTTTCTCATCAATATTTTGCTTTAGATCTAGAATCTAATTTCGTCAAAGAAGATGTGCTTATCAAAACGTCCTCTTCATCTTACTATCCCTCGTGCTCTATCATTTTTGATGCATCTACTTGTGATGGGTATAATCCATGTTCTTCAAGTCCTTCATTTGATGATTCAACCTCCCAATTTCTGTTGAACCCCAAAATTGCTTCTTTTTGATAAACTTCTTATGCTCCATTCTCCCCTTTCTGACCTTCATAACTTTAATTTGGGTATCAATTTATAAGGTTTATGGAATAACAGGTAAATAATCATATTATATTTCATAAATATCATATTTATTTATTATTTAAGTCAATGTCTAAATGACCTACTGAATTATAGTGATTCTGCAGGTGGTGTATGATTTTGCACCTAAGTCAAAGGTTGGATGGGTTGCAAAGCTTCAGTCGAAGAACAAGGCATATGGGTAGGTGGAAATTAGTTGGTATAATGATTTGTTCCTACCTCCATAATGTGGATCAATAAGGAAAGAACCATGGCAGATCAGTGAAAGTGAAAGTCAACCACCGAGGAAGGTGAATCAAGCGAGAGAGGAATTAGTGAATGAAAATAATCAGCTTCATGATTTTCTTCGCTGATAGAAAATCATGAGGAAATTGCGCTATTTTATCTCTTAATGTTAATTTTAGCTAGTGTCAATTATCATAAGGCATAATGATCTGAAACATTTAATGCGTAGGGGTTTTATAAATATGCCTCTCAGCATAACAGACACAGACTTGGAATTTTATGTTATAAACACTCTGTTTTATATATAAATTATGTTACGCTCTTATTTCTATGTTGTGTGATTCCACTGAGTTGTTAATCATCTTGTGGAGTCATCATATTGATACTTTCTTCTAACAGGAGGGGCCCTCGAGATAGTAAACTTTTGTTTTCATTGCAATTTATTATTTTATTATGTGTTTTCTGTACGATTTTGTTAGTTTAATTTTTAATTTTTATAAGTTTAAGATATATTTTTTTCCGCAGGTTCATTTAATCATTTTATGGTTGAGTGAACCGAGATCTCTTGTGCACATGGACAGAGTATAAGCCTGCATAGATTAGTGGCATAGCTTTACATTGCAATTGTATAGATCAGGTTTTCATTTTCATTGTCAATATTTATTTTTGTAAAGAGTATATCTATTTATATTGTTAAGATTTCATTTCAAACAATTGTGATTTTGATTTAAAGAAAGTGTGATTTCATTAATAAAAAGTGTGCATGTGAATACATTTCAAGGAAAGTATATGTGTGATTTTATTTAAAAGTAAAGTGTCTGTTTGATTTTACTTTGAGTAAGTGTGAAGTAAGTGTGTTGTTCATTTAAAGAAGAGTGTGATTTTTCTTTCAAGCAAGAGAAATAGAATCAATTTCATTTTTATGACTGATTTATTTACTTACATAGTTGTAGAGAAACATGTGCATTTCGATATCTTAAATTAACTTAGGAATTTTTTAGGTAATAAGGACTCCTAGCACAAAAAGTGCACATACATTTCATCATTTTACTAGCCCTAGTTGATAATACATGCAAGTAATATAAAATCAATTAAATTACCAAACATTTTGATGGCGTTGCTAGGGAAGTGTATATAGGATTCCTTTTCTTTTTATTTTCATTAAAAATAAATAAATAGATAAAAGTAATATGCATAGGGTAAGAGATTCTAGAGGTAGATTTGTAAGTAGAGGTAGGAGTTCGATTCCAACATCACCACTCACCCCACCATGACCTCGTAGTGCCACACTATCCACCCAAACTCATATTCCATTAATTGTAGGCAAACATAGACTTCCTGATATACTTAGATCTGAAATCCAACCTAAATATTCACCAATTTCTTCAACTGAAGCTTAAATAGAAGAAGACTATCCCACATCCCTCACTAAAGGAGTAATTGTTCTATCTTCAACAGGAGAAAAAATTCTAGTAAAAGAACTAGAAATCCCTAGTGAATAGGAAGAAGAAGAAACCTATGCCAATATTCCATTGATAGAAGAACTAGAGAAGCTAGAGGAGGAACTAGAAAATCTAATTTTGGAACCTTTTATTAATTCTGAGGAATCTACAATGGAAAGATGAGGGGAAGTGGAAGTACATAATGTTAATGGTGAACAACCTAGGATTGCAGGTGGAAGAGGAGGAAATAGAGGAGGTGGAAGAGGTGGAGGATGAGGAAGAGGAGGTACAAAACCCTTTGGATTTCCCATCCTCGATGAAGTTACCATAGTCGCAATGAAAATTATCTGACCCTCCATCCTTCCTAATTTTTATGGATTAAGAAATGAGGATCCTGGAATATTTCTCTTTGGGTTTGAAGTATTGTGCAGATCTTATGACTACTTGCTTGATACTCAAAAATTGAAATTGTTTCTAGCAACTCTTAAGGATGCAGCGTTAAAATGGTTTATGGGCTTAGGATTACATTCTATAAGAACATGGGAAGAAATGAAAATTGATTCTTAGAAAAATATAAGAATTATTGTATGCCTCATAATCTTCAATATGAAGTCTTTAAACTGATGCAAAAATAAGATGGAAATCTTGAATATTCCATTAAAATATTTTCTTATATGTAAAAAGGGCTAATATGCATAATCTAGATGAATAAACTTTGAAAGCTCTCTTACTAAAATCTATTAGAGGTGAGTGGATAAATATTCTCAATTTAATGGGTAAATGAGATATTTCTTAGTTATCATTTGGAGATATTTGTGAGTTATGCATACGCATTTCAAGAGGAAAGGCAAGAACTGGGAAAAATCCAACAGATCTTGTTATCTCTAGGATAAATAAATCTGCAGTTGGGATAGTAAGTAGGGTTGAAATAGGAAATTTTCTTGACAACTTTTAAAATGATATTTTACGAAGTCTTAGTGAACAAATAGATACCCTTAAAGTAAAAAATGAGAAAAAAAGATGAAAGTGTTGCATTATATATCTTTTTCCAAAATGTAGAAACAAGCATTCCTGGAGAGGATGCCCTCTTGACTTAAAAAGTGTAGAAATGTGTGTCATGTGTAAAGAAACTCACAAAATAAAGGCTTCAATAGCGGGTCTTAAATTTGTCTATCAAGAGGAATTAATGCCAAATCAAGTAGAACCTATTTGCTTTATTTCCTTGATACCATGATAAAATCGACAATTGAATATGACCCAAGGTTTCAAGACTCAAACATATGCACAACCATCGCAAAGTAATTGGACTGCACCCATGCCTTGGCATCCTTGGCCTCAACCTTGGGCACAAGGATGGAAAAATCCTTATGGAAAGTACACTCAATGTCCTCAACCTTACCCTGTTTTCCCACCACTATATTTTCCTAAGCCTGTTCAACCCTCTCAACCACAAAATCCAAACCCATAACTTTCACTAACATATCCACAAAAGCCAAATAAACTCCCTGCTCAGCCACTTCCAAATCCAAATAATAAAAATTCACATCCTATTTACAACATGGAAGGAAAAAAATTCCAAGCTTTCATGATAGCTCCATTAGATCTAAATATTGTCCAACTTAGATCTGGTAGATTATTGGAAAAGAAGTCACCATTTGTCGTTATCTAGGAATTTGAAAAAGATTACCTCTCTAAGAAAGAGATATCTTCTCATCCAAAGGAAAATTCTCAAAACAACCCATACATTCTAATGATATTCCAATAAACTCAAATCCCATTATCGAACAACCATCAGTCTCTATTCAAAATGCACATTTTCCTGAAAGATTGAAAATTGTTGAAGGGGTAGAAAAGCATATTGTGTTGCCTGATTATGATATGTTAGATGTACTAAATAATGTTTGTATAAAAATTCCTTTGTTTCAATCTATCAAATAAATACTAATATTTGCATAGACAATCAGGGAGTTAAGTATTCTAGGAAGAAAAAGGAAAGAAGTTAAAATAATTCAGTTGGTTGGGAAAATTGCAGATATCATGATGGGAAAGATAACAATTCAAAAATATATAGATCTAGGAAGTCCCATTGTGAAAACACACATCAATGTGTTGAGATTCCAAACAAATTGATTGATTTAGGAGAAGTTATCAACATCATGAGTAAACAAACTATGAATCAATTGAAACTTCCTAATCTTCAATATACACCTACATTATTGCAATTAGCATATAGATCTCTTATCAAACCTGATGGTGTGTTAGAAGATGTATTTGTATCCTTAGATTCTTGAGAATATCCTATTGAATTTATGATATTGACACCCAAGAATAATCTAGGAGGACACCCATTCATTCTAGCAAGACCATGGTTAGCTACAGCTAATGATTTTATAAGTTGTAGAATTGGTGATATGTTTATCTCTAGTGGAAGCTCGACAAATAAATTCAAATTATATCCTCCTGCAAAAAAAATGATAGAAGTAGAAAGCGAAGAATTGATATAATATGATAATGAAAACTTTGATATACAACCATTTCTTTCCAGTTCACAAATAGATGAAGAATATCAAATTTTGAATTTAATGGAAAATAGTGAATCTTTCTCATATTGCGAACAAAATCATAGTTTTCAAGAAAAATGTAATATTGAATATCTGTCATCTCTTCAAATGAATTTACATTCTATGGAGAAATTTGGCAAGTCTTTAATAGAAATTTTTCCATGGAAAACTTTAAATATTAATGATAATTTGGAAGAATATCAAAATAAATAATTCACAAATATGTTGCAAGAACATTCCTCTTATTATCCATGGGAATACACCGATATGTGAGGAATTGATATTAACACTTGTATGCATCATATCTATATTGAAGAAAATGTCATACCAATCTGATGACCCTCGAGGAGAATGAATCCAAATCTAAGGGAAATTGTTAAAGAGGATTTACAAAAATTGTTAAATGTGAATCTCATTTATCCAAGATCAGATAGCCAGTGGGTTTCACCATTGGTAATTGTTCTGAAAAGGAATGGAAAATGGAGGCTATCCATTGATTATAGGCAATTGAATAAAGCTACCTTAAAAGATAATTTTCCAATCCTTTTATAGATGAAGTTCTTGACACATTGGAAGGGAAAAATTACTTTTCATTCTTGGATGGTTTTAGTGGATATAACCAAATCCAAGTAGTGCTAGAAGATCAAGATAAAACAACCTTTACCTATCCATGGGGAACCTATCCATACCGAGTACTTCCTTTTGGGTTATTTAATGCACTTGCAACATTCCAAAGGGAAGTTCTAGATATTTTCTCTGATCTAATTCATGATTACGTGGAAGTTTACATGGACGATTTTATTGTCTATGGAAATTATTTTGAAGAAGCTTTTAAAAAATTGGAAAAAAAAAATCATTAGGTGTAAAAAATCAAATCTCTCATTAAGCCCTGAAAAATATTTTATGACATTTATTGAGGGAATTGTTTTAGGCCACCATATTTCAGGAGATGGAATCAAAGTGGATGCATCTAAGGTAGAAGTCATTTCCACGTTATTAGTTCCTAGCTTCCAAAGAAATGTTATAAGTTTTCTTTGTTTTACTGGCTATTATAGACTATTTATAGAAAATTTTACAAGGATTGCCTCTCCAATTTTCAAATTGTTTACAAAAGATGGTGAATTCATCTAGATTTCTTACTGCCAAAAATATTTGGAAACATTGAAAGAAAAGATTTTCGAAGCACCCATTTTAAGAGAACCAAATTGGAAACTACCTCTTCACATTTCAATTGATGCCTTAGAGATAACTTTAGGGTTTGTATTAGGATAGAAATAATTAATTCATGCAATTTACTACACAAGAAAAAATTTGACCCCTATGGAGTTGAATTATACTATAACAAAGAAGGAGTTTTTTTTTGTTGTGCACGCCATCAACAAATTCAAAAATTATATTATGGGTTATGAAACCTTCATTCACACACCTAATTCTGCAATTAGATATTTAATGAAAAAATCTGTTATTAATGGAAGAATTACAAGATGGTTATTTTTATTACAAGAATTCAATATTACTATTTTGTATAGACTTGCAAAACAAAACACAGTTGTTGATTTACTATCTAGAATCCAAAATGATAATAATGATGTTCCAGTTGAGGATAATTCTCCTTATGAATATATTTTTGCGGTATCTATTAAATCTCCTCGGTTTCTAGATATTGCTAATTATTTGCCAATAGGGAATTTACCATCAGATTTCTCTCCTTGAGAGAAAAGGAAGGTTATTCAAGCTAATGTATCTTATTCATGGAAAATGAAGAATTGTATAAGATAGGACCTTACTTAATCATTCGAAGACGTGTTAGAGAGGATGATGTACCAAAGATTTTAAAGGCTTTTCAGGATGAACCATGTCAAGGACACTTTGCTGATAAAATAATTTCCTATAAAGTCCTTCTCTTAGGATATTATTGACCTTCTCTTTTTAAGGATGCAAATGAGAATTTTAAGAGGTGTGATAGTTGTCAAATAATGCGGAGACATGTTCCTTCGAATGAAATGCCTCTACAACCTTAGGTACTTATTAAACCTTTTCAGAAATAGGCTTTGGATTTTTTCGATCCAATCAATCCACCGTCAAGATAAAAAAGGTACATTCTTGTTTGTACAGATTATGTCACAAAATGGGTAGAAGCTAAAGCATTTCCTTTTGTTACTGAAAATTTTGTAGTTTCATTTCTTGTTGGGGATATTTTCACTAGTTTTGAGTTCCAATGGAAATTATGACAGATTAAGGAAATTAATTTACATCCAAGTTGGTACAAAAGATAATGGAGGAGTAAAAAATCAAACATGGGAAGTGAACTCCATATCATATACAAGCCAGTGGGCAATTTGAATCTACCAATAAATTAATTGAAGTAATTCTTACCAAGACCATGCATGTGCATATAATGGATTGGGTATAAAATTTTCTAGAAGCTTTATGGACATATCGTACCACATGGAGACATATAATAGGGAACACTCATGGACTTGTTTATGGATAGCAAGTTTTGTTTCCTACTGAGTCTCAGATAGAGACTTTTAAAATATAATCGAAGTCAGGTTTTGATCTATCAGAAGCCCAAAGAAAAATAATGGAACAATTGAATGAACTTGATGAGATATGGTAAGGTTCTATTGATAGAACCAATATAGCCCAACAAAAAATGTCCAGGTGGCATGATAAGCTTACCAGAGAAAGAAAATTTCAGCCTAGTGATTGGGCATTGATATTTTATTCAAAATTTAAATATTTTCAAAGAAAATTTCAAACTCACTGGCTTGGTCCTTATGAGATTGAAACTATCTTTGATAATGGAGTAGTCAGAATTAGACTCATTGATGAAGAAAAAGTAACCTGCCTTGTAAATGGTCATAGATTATGAATATATCACAAACCATTGATAAGGGAAGAATTCGTAAGAAATCTACAAGATAATTTTGATTTTAAGTTGGTCAGGGAAGATTCTTCTTCCTCACAAACTTAGCCTTATACTTTCTTTAAAAAATAAAATATAAAATAAAAACAAATATATATATATATATCTATATATATATATATATATATATATATATATATATATATATATATATATCTATATATATATATATATATATATATATATATATAAAAAAAATTGTATTAAACATGAAAACCCAACCTTGTTAGCATGTTTATACAGAAAAGCCAGGTTTAAAACCAAGTTTTTTAGTAGTCTTAGATTTTATTTCCCCTATTCTAGTCCCATTTTATTTTTAACCCTCTTTTATCTTTTCAAAAATAAAGCAGCTAAATAGTTATCAACAATCTACAACTCTAATAGAATTCTACAGCTAACTTGACAAATTGGGACCAAAGCAAATGAAGATCATGGGAGAAGAAAATTCAACGAAGATTGCAGTTGAAGCAACTTGACAACCTATAAAATAAAAATCAAAATTAGTAAGATAAGAAGCTAAGGTATGTAAATATTAAGTTATATAATAAAGGTAAAACATTTGAGTTATGAAATAAATGATGAGAAATTGTTGTATTTCCATATTGAATAATGATTACCTGTATTACTCTCACACAACTTTGGTTCTAATGGAAATATCTATGTCTTGTCAACCAAGTTGGTCATGAACCTTGATATAATTAGAAATTCTCCCTCTCCTCTCCATGCATCATTCCACTTCATGCGCAATACTTCCATTTGCCATTTCAATCAGCCTTATTTCATTTTTGAGACTTCCCTCACCTAAACCACATTTCAGTCCATACTCGAATTCCTTCGACTCGTTCACCTTGTCAAAATATAAATTATCAGATAATATTCTCTAACATGGGGGTCATTGTAAGATTAAAGCCAAATGAGTCTCAGTTTCTTGAAGGATACCCACAGGTTAGACAATTATTACAGCAGGCACAGTGGCTAGAATTTGTGGAGAAACTCGATGAGCACAAGAAAGAGGTGACAATTTTTTTTGCTAGGGCATCCAATGGCATTGAAGCAGAAATTGGGGACATGAATCTAGTTTTGACAAAGTCTTGCATTATAGAATCTACCAAATTACCAAGAATTAGAGAGAGTTGGTTTAAGAATAGAAAAATTGAAGATAAAGAATGGAAAAATTTCCTCAAGGATCCAGGTAAGGATACTTCTATGTTTAAAAACGGAATACTAATAAAAAATTTGAAGAATAAATGGAGGAATTTTATACTGATCATTCAAAATTTTATAACTTGTGAAGCAAGATTCGGTAACATGTTATTTTATCATGCATGCTTAATGATGATTTTTCTTGATGGGAATAAAATTAGCCTACCATATTTCCTGCTTCATAGCTTAAGAAACATAGCTGGTAATATTCAAAGAAAGGTACAATCTATAGAGAATGCCCTATACCATCATGGCCGAGTGAAAATCTTGATTGAGGCCCATATGAGAAATATAGAAGATAATTGGGAAGATTTCCTTATTAGAAATCATTTTAAAGAAGAAGAAAAAGAATAGCCTAATGGTAAGACCAGGAAGAGTAGAAGAAAATTGTTATAAAACCCTAAAAAAAACTCACCTTCATAAGAAACACAACAAGAGTAGTACTTTGATGATGAAACCCCACTAATAAATGTGTTAGAAACTATTAAATAGAATAATGCAGAACAAAGATAGCCAACAATAAAAGGGAAATTTCATCAAAAGAAGAAACACAGAGAGAAGAAGTTTAAAAACATCCCCAAACTACTGAAAGACCACCATAAATTATAAGAAGAAGTGCAAGGCTCAACAAAACAATGCATGAATAGTCTCGTCAATCCCCAAGATTTATGTCTTTAGAGGAAGAAGAACCAAAAGTTCCATCACCAAGAATTCCATCACTAGTTTCCAGTCCAGTTAGAAGAACTCCAGATATCAATCATGTCTAGCAGGAAATTTATGATTATATAGAGTCTTTGGAAAGAGTATCTATATGTAAATTTGTTTCATCATCCTCAAAACAAGAAGAAAATGAAGGAGTCCATTCTAATATTTTGAGGAGAACTCCAACTTGAAGACACCCTTAAGCAAGAAATTTATGAATTGAAAATATTAAATAACCATTTGAAGAAGGAGAATGAAACAATAAAGGCATACAATGAAATCCAAAGAACCCAAAATGACAACATCTTGCTACATCTTAGTTTATGGTATAAGAAAAATAAGAAACTGACAGCTAAAAACAAATTTCCTAAGAGGGAGATTATGAGCCTGCAACACAAAATTTTGATGAAGAAACTGAGGAGGACAACCACTAATAAGAAAGCAAGAAGGACTAACTTGGATGTTCTTGTTAAGGTATATCAAGAATCTTAGTGACAGAAAATAATCACAAATTTTGAAATTTTGAATGAGGACATGCAATGTATTCCGTGTGGGGGAATGTTGAACCCCAAAATTGCTTCTTTTTGACAAGCTTCTTATACTTCATTCTCCCCTTTTTAACATTCATAACTCTAATTTGGGTATTAGTTTACATGGTTTATGGCGTAATAGGTACATAATCATCTTCTATTTCATAAATAAACATTTTCCTTATTATTTAACTAAATATTTACCTGAACTTCTAAATTACATTGATTCTGCATCTAATGTATGATTTTGCAGTTAAGTCCAAGGTTTGATGGGTTGTGAAGCTTCAGCTAAAGAACAGGGCATATGGGCATGTGGAAATTAGTTGGTACAACGATTTGTTCCTACCTTCAAAACCTAGATTGATAAGGAAGGCACCATGGTAGCTTCTTCAAAGAAAAATCAACCACCGAGGAAAGTTTTTTTCATTCTTATTTCCGTACTATGTGATTCCAACGTATGTTTAATCAAATATTTCTTTTTGTCAAGAGTAAATCTATTTACATTGTTAGGGTTTCATTTCAAGCAAGTGTGATTTTGATTTTAAGAAAGTGTGATTTCATTCAAAGAAACAGTGTGTGTATGAATCCATTACAATCAAAGTATATGTGTGATTTTATTTGAAAGTAAAGTGTGTGTTTGATTTTGATTTGAGTAAGTGTGAAGTAATTGTGTTTCTCATTTCAAGAAGAGTGTGATTTTTCTTTCAAGAAAGAGAAATAGAATCAATTTCATTTTTAGGAGTGATTTATTTACTTACATAGTTGTAGAGAAACATGTGCATTTCGATATCTCAAATTAACTTAGGAATTGTTTAAGTAATAAGGACTCCTTGCAAAAATAGTGCACATACATTCCATCAATTTACTAGCCCTCGTTGATAACATGTAAGTAATTTAACACCAATTAAACAACCAAACAATTGGCAAAAGGTGGTGAGATCATTCATGAGGCAAATGAAAACAATGAAATCAATGAGTACTCTTCCCATCCCTAATCATTTGTTATCCTGCATGAACAACTCTTCAAATCAGTGTTCTCCTAAAATTTCCCCGATTGATTTATCTTTGAATTTGCGATCAGAAGAATCTTTTGACTTGAGTAATGTGGTTGTTGCAGTTGAAAAACTCGTCAAATTAGTGATAGAGATGGAAGTCATCCTGTCAGTTGTGGTCTTATTGAAATTAGTGGTAGAAACTACCCTCACACCATGCATGATCTAGTAAAATCTTCAAAATGTGATTTTACAATTCCAGAAATTTTCAGGACAAACTAGAGAGTTGAGGCACTTCAAATTTCGTTGATGGTTATGTTAGGATATTGCGACTCTAGTAAGCCCCAAAACTAAGCCATATATGGTTTATCGCACACAATCCTTCTCTTTTCATGGTTGCACTCGTTGAAAATCTCTTTTTGAAAAATGTTTGGTATTTCAAGTATGATCTTTCAAATTTTCAAGATTTTACTTCTGATCAAATTCATGAACTTTTTTATTCTATTCATCTTCAAGCAAATCTCTTACATCAAACTTAGGTTTGGAATGTTTGTTTCTCACAGAGTCATGGAACTGTGAAGTTGATCATTTCAAATACTATCTTTGGTCGAAGCAATCATGCATATCAGATTCATCTCTTAATAGTGAGCTCCTGGTTTTTCTTTTGAATGTTTTATTGCAAATATTTCCCTTCATATTACTTAAAATCCTCTTGAGTAATAATGAATTCACGAGTTAGTGAATGTATCAATTTCTTCTCCACTCACCATTCCCTAGCTACTATCATGAATTTTCTGTGTTGGCATCCATTTTAAATTATCTTCACGATTATGATGCTTGCATAGTTTGTCATGAGTTACAGGAAAACAGTTTGTCACATTTGGCTTGCAAGGAATTTTGTTCAATTGTTTAGAGAGTTCACAAAGCTATTCAAATTGATTTATCTTCATGTATTACAAACTAGGAATTTGATGCTTTAATAATCTCATCTGATCATTATTCTCTATTTCCTGATTGTAATTCATGTTATCATTTTCCCACCAGTATATCCAATGGCAATTGTTTTACATCCTTTGATCTTCATCGTTTAACATCACACTATTCGGATTTTTGTCGAATGGTTAAGGCACTTCATTCTCTACTAATGGTTATGTGAGGGCCTCATTTTCTTGACATGCTTGTTGAATATGATCAGATCTATTTTCCTTCACAATGTTATTGTTATAATCTTGTGCCTCTAATTGAGAATCCATCTTTTTAATGATTTTGGGGTTTTCAAGAGGTTCATCATGAACTTTATGATCCAACCACTGAATAGTTGGAGAAATCTTACTCAAAAACCTCCATTCCAAAAAACAATTTTTGGCCTCTTCTCATGTAACCTAAGTAGGACAACATAGAAGAAGGTGCATTTCAAGAAGTCTTCGAGGTTTGTCTAATTATGTTTTCCATCATAAAGGTAAGCATGTGAATTAGAAGATGGTATATCACCATTTACCACTCTTGGTAGATCTAATGCTCTAATTATGGCCTAGGGCAACCCTTCCTTCCATACTTGGTCCAAAATTTAAAAAAAAAAAAATTATTCCCTATATGCTACTTTTCCCTATGATAAAAGCTTGTACACATAGGTCATCATACACCCAACCTGTGTACATATTTTAAAACACTTTAAAAAATTAAATTTCCTTAAATTTGGGCGGAGTTCATGGGTTTTACTTGCTACTCACCTCTTCTTTCCTATGGCCCAACTATTTCCCAATTGAAAAAACTAATTTGGAGAAGTATAAACAAACCTCCATGGGAAGGCCTTAAGGGAGAAAATATGATATATTTATACTATAGTGAGATTATCCCCTGATCGAGTCTGACAAAATCCTTGTGCCTCCTACACTCCCCAAAGCTTTAGGAAACCCTTGTTTCCTTGTTGGAGATATCCTTATATTGGTTATGGAGGAAGATCACTAAGGTCGGGAAAGGACGGATCTAGATGATAGTTCTTCTTGGAGCTAGAGACGGACTCAGGTCATATTTCTCCACTTTACTTGTAGCTAACTTCAATAAAGTAATGGCATTCTGTTTCCGATATTGAATGTGTTTATGAATCTATTTATATTGTAATTAATTTATGAATCTTACATTGATCTGTAATTGTTCATTCATTTATATGATTTAAAGTTAATATCATGAACATTCTTTATGTTTCTACTACTAATTTTTAGGTTTCGAAGACATCAAGAGAAGTTGAGGGTTTGCACCCTGCAGGATCTACTCAAATGTAGGACTTCCGAGTAAGGACACTCTTACACAGTTCAGTAGAATAAGCATTTAGGTTTATTTCCTTAGAGTTTATTGTTGTGGTTTGCCCTACACCCTGTTGGGGTTCTCAACCCAAGACCCTAGGGTGTTCTCACCTGCAATAGATTAAAGTAGTGGTTGTGACACATCTTTCTACCCATAGGAAAGAACTTCAATTTTTTGCAAAAAATATTCAAGTTCTCATCTTTTCTCTTGCACATTTCTTTTTATCTATTTTAATCGATTGTATCTTTGTGATTGTGGGTCGGGAATGATTACGTTTTCTACATTAGAAATTCCATTATATGTGACCCCAACATTCTAGTTAGGTTAAGAGTAGGATTAGTTTCATCTTAGTTTTTCTTCTCTTGCACCCATCCCATGATGTTCTCTTTAGTATCTCTTGTATTTTCTTACTTTTCTCTTGAATTATGCTTTGGTTTAGCTTCTTCTTCTTGTCTTCTAGTTTTGTTTCCTTGTTGTGTGTTGTCTTTCATTTTTCTGTTTCTTGTTGTTTGTCTCCTTTTCTTTTCATCGTGTGAGTAAGTGTAGTGCCTGGATTTATTTCGGCTTCTTAGTATGTGTGTGGCTTATGCCTAAAGAGTCTTGTCACACTTCAACATTTGGCTAACCTCCAGTCAGTATTACTTGTGTTTGTTACATATTTTGGTCGATGAAGTGCTCGCGAAAAGTATGATCCATTTGTAAGGAGAGTTTTGCTCCAACCATGAACCTATGTCTACACGGGAAACCTTATGCCTACATTCAGTTTTTTGTTTTGGTTTTTTCATGCTTATCCAATTAGTAGAAGAGGAGAAGGGTAAAAATCTAAATGAGCAAACCTAAATTAGAGGTCTCTATATGCTTCTATGAAAAAACAACCTCTTCTTCTCTCAATAAATCAGGATCCCTCTTCTACCAAAAAATGAATGAGTGTCTATGCACAATCATTTTTAAAATATATAAATAAAGGCAAACGAAGAAAAAGGATTCTTACGCAAAGAGGTGAAGCAAGGAAATCTATCAGGGTATTGTCCAGGCTCACTCGTAGCAGATAAATGCTTGTGTTCCTAAGTGACTCCGTCAGGGTACTATCTAGGCCTGGTGCCAGTGGAACAACACCATAAATGAAAAATTATACTCTAAAAATATTAATCTCACGAGCTACACTACCCTTCTCAACTTGAAACATTATGATATTGTTCAATCTTATGATGTGTTCAATCGAGAAAGCATAAAGGAGACTATGTCTATTCATGGGGTGAGTAGGAAGCCCAAGGTAATCTTCACAATGGATTAGTACTCCCTAAACAACTGAGGCCCTGCACAGAAGAAATTAATCGAGGCAGAGAAGTTGGAATTCTACTAGTGTGTCACTAATTGTTGTAACTGCTACAAGCCCTCCAAAATTTTGGCTTACACTCAATTGCAGAGCCTTCGTTAGACTTGCATATTGTCATTGCAAACACCAAAAACCATTTTATGAGATTTCTTGAACTATTTTTCTCCCCTTTGAAAGTTGGGTTAACTGTCATCTTTCGGCATGATTGGCTATCATCCAATGTCTAGAAGCTTGTTCTAATGGTTTCAATGGTTTATCTTTGTGTATATGAGTTTTTATAACTATGTAAACATCTATCGCACTCATTCGCAAAGTTCTGAGTACTTTGGAACAAGTGTCATCACAGTCGTCCCAAAGTCTATCTTAAGTGTCGCATTTGTCATCAATGGTCATAAAGTGGTCACACAAAGGGGAATTCATTGGCCATGTGACCTAGGTGATCTATGTTGTTGTGTCGTCAGTTATTCTAAGTGTGAGATCAGAATCGAAGTCTTATCAATGTTCACATCATTCTATCAATCTTACGCTTAGCCATTTCTAAGAAGGCTTCTTGACTAAGAAACGTCACAACACCTTACCTCCTTGAGTTGTGCATTATGTAGTTCCAGCCCTCTAGTTGAGACCTCTTCCATTGACATTACGAAATGTACAACTCTTGTCTCCCATGACAACTACACTATGTAGTTTCTCTGCTCAAGTTCCACCATTGACCTCTACAATTGCGCAATCATTCCTCCCAGTCGGGCCTTCACTGTGCACTGTGCGATAAAAATCCTCAACCTCATCCCATGAGCCTTTGAACTCAATAATTTTGTAATAGACATGCCACCCTTGTCTCTCAAAAATGCACAGTGTGCCCTCCTAATACTCATCCCCTCAACCTGTCCCACTCGCTCTCAGAACTGCATAGTTTTTTTCTTCATTATTTCCTGAACTGTGCGCTATGTAGTCTCAAAGCTCAAGCCTCACCCCTAGGAACTGGAATTTCACACTGCACAGATATTGATCCCTCTCTCCTAAACTGTCATCTGGTTCCAACGCAGTTAATGGATTAGAATGTTTTATTTTAAAATAGGGGATTTTCAGACTGATTTTGTCTCGTCATGGGTGAATTCCAGATGCATGTACTCTATCAAACCATGGCAAGATGATGATGAAGAATATGAATGAGGGAACCATGATAAATGACACACTTATAGCTAAATGCATAAGTTGATCAATCAATAATAAAAAGTGACATCATTTTGCGATCATAACTCAAGACTCAAGATGATCAAAGATTCCTAATCACCAAGTCATACGGAGGTAAAAAAGAAGAGCAACTTCAAGAAGATACTCAACACTCAGTAGAAATAGTGGATTGACATTGCCACATTAGCATGAAATCCATGTCAGTAGTGTCATGTCATGTCGTGTCATGAGAAGTCACATGCCACACCTTGTGGCCAATGATGTAACACATGTATTGTAAAGTGAAAGTCCAAAGGAAATGAGTAGAATATGAAGATTCATTTAAGTTGAAAAGTCATAGGAAGTCAAATAGTCATGAGGGTAGTCAAAAGGTCCCAAGGAAGAGGAATCATCACCCCTTGGTTATATATACTCCCTCATTGTATGAGCAAAGGACTTTTCACCATCGCTCCTCCCACAAGGCATTTAAGAGACAAATTAATTCTTTTGAGAAGTAAGGAATTGCTCCTCCTAGAAGGCATTAGAGAGACATATCAGTTCTTTTGAGGAGCAAGGAGTGGCTCCAATTATCCACTTTTGGATCTAGTGATATTCATTATATACATGTGTCTTGGAACTTTTACTTAATAATCAAAGCCCTATGGGCCATCACATTCTTCATGCATGCATTATGGATATTTCTAATACTATTTTGTGAATGTTTGTAATTCATGTTTGCTTTCATCTATGCTAAGGTAGTTGAACTATTTCAGTTATTTTGGTACTTATCATGTTGATAATGTGTTGTATTTTCTATTATCATTGTCACATCCTCATGGACTATTTTGTTGGATAGTAGACAGATCTTCCTTGTTATATTGGTTTCAATGATCATCCATCTTTGTGGAATATACCACTTAATCTTGTATGGATCCTTCTTGTTCATGTGTGTCTCTACTAAGTGTGGTACAACTACCTCTCTCTTATAGTATCACCTCTCCTTCCCTCCGTAGTGAAATAAATTTGACACACATGTGATTTAAAACTCACTAGGCACACCCCACTTGCTTTTTGAAGGTTCATGTGAACTCCTCTCTCTTGCTCATAGTTAGAGCCAAGGCATATCTCTAAGATACATGAAAATTGGTTTGATATTCTAGATGGGGCTCCTACTCCAAATGGTGTGAGGGATGACTAGGACTTCACATTGAGGAGACCTCTTGGTTGATGGATTTCCAGCACTGTCAACAAATCCTAAAGAGATCTTCGACCTTGAGCTTCCAAAGCACAAAATTTGGGCCATAAAACTTCTCTACCTTAATTCTTGTATTACTTTCTATCCTTAATTAAATAAATGTATATCATAGCACTCCCACTCAAATAGGCTTATCATAGGTCTAATAAATAATGTCTTTCTTGAATATATCCAATTCTAATATCCACAATGTTTGATGCTAAAGGAATCCCCCTATAGCCAAAATTTTCTCTAGTACCACTTGTTTTAGATATCGATTGAATTGCAATGTATTTAACATTCTAATCCTAAATGCATATTTGACTAGACATGCACACCAATCTGAAAGCTCAAAAATTAACCATTTAATGATATTCGAGAATAGAATATAAACAATGGCACACCATACATATTCACACGAGTAAGCAAATGTATTTTTGTGGAAACCACTGACAAGGAAAATTGTCTAACCTCTGATCTTTACCACTTGTATATTCTCAACCAAATATTTAGACAAATTATAATAAACATTTACCTTTATCAATATCTAAGATGAATGTGCTCATACATAAAATATTTAGAAATCATGAGTGTTTAATTACATTTTATTGGATTTACATCATGTTGTATATATAGGCATAAAAAACCTTAATTTGAATCTCTTGAGTCAGTTACAGAATATTAAAACTCATTGGTCAAGATCCTAGGAATCTTAGGGTTCCCAATTATTGAATAACATATCTAAACTATAGTCAATTTTCCATTGACTGCTAGTCTAAGAAAACTATGATCATGCCCAAATATGATTTATCTTGACTACTCCATTTGACTATCAACTCTCATTGGCTAGTCAAATACCCATAAAATTTGACTATGGTGGCTATCCTCAAATCAACCATCAATTTGTCCACAACTTGATCAAGATCCATCAAATTGGCTAGACCATAAAGTTGATTCTTCACCTAGTCGATTCTCCCTAACTAAACCATTAAGGTTCATCCTTAATCAGTCTAGCCAAGTAGAAAGTTGATCAACTAAACTCTAGTTGATTGAGTTTTCATTGCAAAGGAAGAAGCACCTCAAAAACCTATAGTATTGATTCTTATGCAAGAAGAGAATGGAAAGAGTTTTGAAAATTGAGATCAATAAATTTGATGGGAAATTTTTTTAGCTATGGAAGTTGAAGATGTAATACTTGTTGGTATATCAAAAAGAATGGATTGCTATGTATCATAGTATGACATATGTCAACAAGGCTAGACAACGTTGGATTAGAAGGAAAATACTTGGGTGTGTGATATATTTTTTGCACAACTATCCCCACATGCGTCACATGTGTTATGTGTAGTGGGGGTGACATTGGGGAGGTGGCACCCCCCACCCCTCAGCCTTTATTTGGAGGCTTCGCAAGGGGAAGAGTCCCATTGTGTGGGGGTTCAAGGAACGCACCCCTAGTATTTTTGTTTTTTTTTTCATGGGGCGGGATTCATTCAATTTTGATGAATTTTAACACGTAGATCATGCTAAAATCGATTTTCTTGTGTATAGTGGTTTTCCCCATGGTTTGGTATTTTTGATTAAGGAACTAAAATTGTATTCTAATCCATGGTAAATGGATGGGTATTTCATGAATTCCATGGGATATATATTTTATTGTAATAAATAAGTATATAGGGAAAAAAAAAATTGCTTTGGTTTCACTAGTTTCAGTTCACAGCTAAAATCTCTATTTTAATGTATGTGTTTTGCATTACATATTTTCTTTTCTATTAATAATAGGTTTACAGTAATTAATTATATAGGGTTAAAACCTGCATTTGGTATTAGAGTATTTTTTAATTCAAAGGGATGTATTTATGGCTAAGGAGTTTGGTGCAAGCTTGTGGCAGATGTTATTATAGTGGGAGATAAGCAGAAGGTATTCTTGTGGTCAAAAGGAAATGGTGTGCATTTCAAGGAGAGAATTCATGAAATTTAGTGGGTAAGTTTTTGAGCTTTTCAAGCTCAAAATGGGAGATTTGTTGGTGGAAAAATAGCAATGGATCAATGTGGATCTAGGTATTGCACCAATAGAAATGTCAAAAAAATACTAGACCAAATTGGATCGAAATTCAAGGAGAAAAATACAATTGTGTCTCTCGAATTCAATGTTGTTGAATGTTTTATGGAAAGACACAACAAAGTATTTTTGCGGCAAGTTAGGTTCTTTGTATTAATTTATGTCCCTAGTGAAAAAAATAATCCTATGTAAGATTGTGTACAACCCGATGATGAAGGATAGAGACTCAGTGACAACATATCTGAATTCCTTTAGTATTATGGTAAGTTAGCTATTATCTATTGATATTAAGATTTCAGATGAAGACAAGTGCATCAATTTGTTATTTTTTTTACTAGACTCACGGGTAGTTTGGTTATTTACGTAGCTAGTAATGCATCTACTTTAAAGTTTGATGAAATGATCTCATCATTGTTACTGGAGGAGATGAGATGGAAAAGCATGGAGAATCAAAACAAATATGCCTTGTCTATAAGAGGATTCTCCCACAAAAGAAATAAAAATATGTCCTCAACTAGGAGATCTAAATCTAGAGGAAGATACAAATCTCTATGAAATTTCATAAAAATGTGTTAGAGATGTGGAAATGAAGGGCATTACAATAAGGAAAGTGATCTAAATATTCTCGTTTCGCAAAAGAAAAAACATAATTAGATGAAGGAGGGGATGTGTACTTGAAGTTTTCAAGTATACATGTAGATCATGAGGCATGGATCAACAACTCAGTCACATCCTTCCATACGAAACCTCATAGGGATTAGTTTTATGTGTATGAAATAATTAATGGTGGTGATTTTTTCTTAGAATACGACTCAATAACAAAAATCATAGAATGAGGGAAAGCCAAGTTGAATCTCATAAGTGCAAGTATTAGAGAACTCACTAGTGTTTTTCACATCCCAAGCTTAGCGAAAATTTTGATTTATGTAAGCAAGATGATTGAGGCAAGTGTAAAAGTAACGTTTGAGAAGGATGTTTGCATGATGGTCTAAGGAGAAATGATATTAATAAGAGTTTATATTGGAAATCCATATAATCTTTTTAGAAGAACTCTTACTAATGAGTGCAATAGTTCTATTTTTCCTTACAGTAGAGCAGAAGAATGAAAAGCTCCTACAACTTCTTGAGAAAATACTATGATGTGGAATCAAAGAGTAGGGAATATATCAGAGACAAGCCTTTGAGTAATACACAATAATGGTTTGGTAGAAAGTACGTCTAATTTATCTCTATATTTTTTATTTATGTGAACATTGTTTATATGTGAAGACGAATCGAGTAAGATTTTCCTCTAATTTTATGGGGTCAGAGGAAATATTGTAAGCAATGAACAATGATGTGTTTGGGTCTATGTCAATTACATCATTGAATAAATATGTGTACTATGTCTCATTTATAGATGAATTATTTAGGAATACATGGGTTTATTACCTCAGTAACAAACATAAAGTCTTTTATAAGTTCAAAGAGTTTAAGGATCTTGTGGAAAATCAAACAGGAAAGAAAATTATGGATGGAGGGTTCATAATTTTGGAGAATTATGTGGGAATGAATTAAAAGAATTATGTAAGAAGTGTGGTATAGTAAGGAATGATATCACTCCATACACACCTTAGTTGAATGGAGCTATAGAAGGATGAATAGGATGTTGATGGAGAAGGCAAGGAACATGCTCATTAGTGCTAAGTTAGGACAAAATTTCTAGGTATAGGTACTAGATTTTGAGTGTCATCTAGTAAATAGATCACTCTCTTCAACATTGGATGACAAGACTAAATGTGAGATATGGACTGGTAAGAAACTTTCTATTAAGAATATCAAGGTATTTGGTTGTGATGTTTATGTACACATTTCACAGGAGAATAGGAGTAGGATATTGGTTAGGAAAGATGAAAAGTGTACAGTTATTGGATATAAATATGGTTTGAAAGGATATAAGATTTGGATCCCATAAAATAAGGAGCTTGCATATAGCTGAGATGTGGTGTTTAGATAAGTCAAAGATTTCATCAAAAATAAAAACGTAGAGTTCTAATTGAAGGATGATGTAAAAGAGTAGGAATAATAAGAAGATGAACCATAGCCTTCGACAATAAGGAGATAAATTTGGGAAAGAAGGAAACTATAAAGGTATACCTCATTTGATTTCTATTCATATTTTGTTTTTATTATTATTTATTATGATCCTATACTTGTTAGGGAGGTATTGGATTCAGAGGATGGAAAAAGCTTGAAAAAGGTTATGGTTGAAGAAATTGCATCCTTGAAGAAGAATGAGTGTTGAGATCTAGTGGAGTTATTGGTCGAAAGAAATCCTGCTAGTATAAAATGTGTTTTTAAGAAGTAGTTGAATACAAAAGGAAGCGTAGAGAAATATAAATATCAGTTACTCACAAAGGGTTATTCCCAAGTAGAGGGAACTAACTTTGCTGATATTTTCTCTCTCATTTCCATGTTAACTTCTATTAGATTTCTTTCATTCATCATTAATTTTTTTATAATGAACTAGAACATATGGATGTGTAGACAATGTTCCCACATGAGGATCTATAAGAGAAAATCTACATGAAGCATTTAGAAGGATGTTCTACGATGGGAACGAAAGAGCTATTATGTAGGCTGAAAAAGTCCCTGTATGGGCTAAATCAATCACAAAATGTGTGGTATCAAAAAATTGATGCTTATATACTGGGACATCACTTCACAAGGAACAAAAAAGATCACTACGTATATTTCAAATTAGTTGGTGAATGTATTATTTATTTTGTTTTTTATTTGGATTATATGTTGTTGATTGGAAATGATAGGGAAGTCATCCAGGAAGTGAAAAATGAAGGTTCTCTCTAAATTTGGCATGAAAGATCTCCATGTTGTAAATTCTATTTCTAGCATAGAAATTAGAAAAGATTAGGGAAATAGAGACAATATTACAAAGGTTTAATATTTGAGAAATTAAACTAGTAAAGGAATCTATTATTGTAGGTGTAAATTTATTTGTAGGTAAGTGTCCCAAGACATAGGAAGAGGAAGACGACATCATGTTCAATATGCTACTGTAGTTGGAAGCCTGATGTATGTGATTGTCTATACTAGACTAGACATTACATATTGAAAGGGAATATTAAATAAGTATATGTCAAAACTAAGGGAGGAAAATCAGAAAATAGTAAATAGGGTTTTAAATAATTTTCATGGCACCACACACTATGAATTGTGCTACAAAGGAATATTAGGATTATATATAGTATTATACATACATGGATTTATTGATGTAGATGAGGCTAGAGATCTCAATTGTAAAGTATTTGCAAGTGGGTACGTCTTTAACCTATTTGGAGGAGCAAACGCTTTGACAAGAAAAAAAAAATTGTAGTGGCACTCTTAGATATAAAATTTAAATACATGGTAGCCACTCATGCAAGAAAGGAAGCGGTATGGTTATAGATATTGTTTTTAAGTATTGGATTGGTACAACTATAAAGACATATTCTGATAGCTAGAGTGCAATATTCCTCGAAAATCACCTATCTTATCATTCAAAGCCAAAGCCTATTAATGTTCAATATAGATTTATGAGAGATATAATTGAAGCAAGAAGGTGATACTAGAAGAATTGGACACTTTAAAAAACATTTCATATTAATTAATAAAATTTGCAAGCATTAAGAAATTATCTCGGTGTAGAGAAACAATTTGCATTGTTGCCTTAGATTGTTGATCATGTACTCCTATGACCCCCTATGTGCAAATAAAACAACAAGTGCGAGAATGTTGGGTATATGTTTTTTTCCTTGCATTGCTTTTCCCATGCACTTTAAATTTGTGATGTGCAATGGGAGATCAGAAGAAGGGTAATGGCCCTCGCTTATTCAGAGGACTTGTAGGGGGGAGAAATCCCTCATACACAGGAATTTGGGTGCAGTGAAATTGCTATTTTTGTGGGGGGAGGATGGTATTTTTGGTCCTTTTTTAGTATTTATTAGCACATAGTTTTTGCGAAAATTGGTTTTGTGGTGCATGGTGGTTTTTCCCATGCTTTTGGAGTTCTTAAGGAAGCATGGTTGTATTCTAATCTAGGGTAAATGTATTGGAGGTTCATGGATGCCATGAGATATATATTCTATTGTGATATGTACAAAAGAATATATATTAAATGGCTTTCTTAGCATCGGTTTCTAGGATAAAATATGTGTGTTAATATATGTGCTTTATGTTGCACATTTTCAACTTTTATTAAGAATTTGGTTGTAGAAAATAATTGTATAGGGTTAAAACCTACAAAATATAATAATTTGTCTATCTTATTTAGATTCATTATTATTGAATGATTTAGGAGAAGCTAAAATGAAGGAATTATGGATAAGTTCAAGGCTTTGCATCAATATAAGACAATGCTAAAAAATATTTTCCTTTAGAATAATTGCACCTCTCAAAGATGAATAATGGGGACTTCGTAATAAAGCATCTAGATGAGTTCAATATTATGGTAATTAAAATATCGCTCATGAATAACAAAATTGAAAATGAAGATAAATGTTGGAACATAAGGTCTTATTGGTTCATGACACCTCTAGAGCTTCTAGAGGAAATCATTCAAAGGATCCATCAACATAGGATTGACTAACAAGGGATAGTCAGTTGAGGAATCGAATATAGTTAAGTGGTTGAGAGGGACTACAAAGTTGGTTCATCTTCGACATTTAAGTAGTAGATGATAGATAAGTCAACTAGAGTAGTTAACTAGCTGACAAAATAGAGTGGATTTCATAGAAGTGGTTGGAATTGCTAATGCTCCCATTAGGGGAATTTCGAGATCGAAAATGGGCCTCCTAAGGAAAATAATAAAATAATAGGTAAAATAATAAATTAAGTGTTCTGCATTTGTAAAGGAAAAGAAAGAATTTTTATTATTGTTGTATTTTTGACCTACCTATTTATAGCTTTACTCAAATTCCAAGTGTAGACACCCACTTGATACATAATTTAATCTGATGAGTAGCTACTTTGCATATTTTTTACTAGACCCACATTCAAAAAATTGAAAATACATGAAAATAAGTTTTCTTTAAGAAAACATGTTTTCTTCATGTATTTTAAATTTCCTCGATGTGCGTCTAGTCAAAACTATGCAGAGTGGGTACTCATTAGATGAAAAAAACAACATTCAAGAAATATGTTTTCTTAATGTATTTTCAATTCCTTTTGGTGTCGGTTTAGTCAAAAGTATGCATATTAGATACTCATTAGATGTTGAGCCATGCCTTTTTCATGTATTTTAAACTTTCTTTTGGTGTGGGACAACACAAAAGTATGTAGAGTGTGTACTTGTTAGATGCAAAATTATTCTTTTATCCAACGAGTCACAACATTTTTTAGTAAACCTATAAAGAGATAAGTTGAAAGTAAAATTAAAAAAAAAATGGTTTTCTTCTTTTCTCTCTATAAATATTTACCTCTAGGGATGACATCATCATCTATAATCTTATTATTTCCTTTAAGGTTGATTTTATTTGTACATTTTTTTTTTAATTTTCAGGCCCACTTTTTACCTCAAAATTAACCTAATGTTTGAGGATTGAATCTCATATAATCCAAGAAAATTGGTTGCATTCAAACATTATAAATAAAGGACCCTATAGGTTGAATACATTTGACGAAATCAATGATAAGTTGTCTTACTATGATGCATTGTGATGTTCTAACCCCAATGTATTGTGCTTAAGTTTTTTAATAGTGTCTTTATAAACCACCTATTAACTTGGAAGGTGATTTCTCTTTTGTTTATTTCTTTTGTATTTTGTCACATGTTATATTTTTAGGCTCATTCCCCAATGTCGTATTAGAGCTATTGGTTTCAACCTATCCCCATTATCTTTAAATCATGTTTAGTTACATCTTGTAGTGATTGAATTTGGGTGCATTGATTTGTTGATAGGAACCTATTTGACCACTTCGAATCTATTAGAATTTTTAAGATAGCTTCCAATATTTATCTAGTAATTTTTAACGGACATAATTATGTTATTTGGGAACTAAACATGGAAACCCTAGTAAAGAGAAAAGGGCTCTTGCAATATACAAAGAATATTATTCCATATCCGAAGGATAACCAAATGAAGTTTGTCATTGATGGAAAGAAATATAAGGTCATTAGTGTCATTATGACCTATATTGCTTGATAAATACTTTCTCATATGAGCGATATTGATTCTCCTCATGAGGCGTAGAAGAATATGAGGGCATTGTTTGACAATTTTGATGAAAGTCAATTCATGCAGCTAGAGAAATATTTTACCACTCTTTATCCCCATTCCTTTCAAATATTGATGATTATTTAACTTGTGTGAATTAGGTGCTATAGTTAAATTTGGGAGAATGTGGGATGAATTTCTTGAAGAAATATGGAAATCCCATTGAACTAGTCCTAATGAATCTAAGAACACATTATGATGTGTTATGTTCCTCGATATGCACTAAATCAATATTACACAAGGAAGATGGTAAATGGCACATATTTGACAATATTTAAAATTTTACTATAAAGGAATAATAAGGTTACTTCATGAAGAAAAATCCTAGTGGAAACTATTAGGTGCACTTAATCAAGGGAAATAGTTGGTCAAACCAAAAGGAGAGAGGAAGCAAGCAGGAATACCTCAGAAAGTCAAGAAACAAGTAATGGATTAATATTATCTAAGAAGAATTGAAGGAAGAAGATATGTCACCATTATGGTAAGATATTACATATGAAGTAAACCTATTGGAAGAAGGGTATCAAGTTGGATCATGAAGTTATGATGCTGGAAGGAAATGAGTTAGATAATAAATTGAATAAAAGAATGGTTGAAAACTTTACCTTTTTTGTCATAAGTAAATGAATACATGCTCATATTATGTAGCCTAAGTGGGTTTTATATTCTAGTGGCACTAATGATATGGAAAAATATGCTTCTCTATTCTCCTCCTTAGATAAAACTACTAAGAAAAATATTTATCTTCTATATGACGTTCGTCTTCACATTGTTGGTCATGGTGATGTACCTTTTTGAAATGGAAAAATCAAGAATGAATATCAGTGCCTACTTAAGTGAAAATCTATATTTAGTTTCCCAAATGACATATATTGTTAAAATTGTTTATTTCTAGCCTAATAATTTCTTTGTCAAATATATGACGAAAGATAAGTTGATTTTTTCCAAAGGTTTTCTCAACCCAAAGGATGGAAAATATTTGTTCGTTGACTTGTCCTGACTAGATGCTGAACAAAATACATTTATTAGACAAACCAATCATTGAAGTCAACTCTATCATGAATGAATCAAACATCTGAATTTTCAAACTCTAAGGAAAATGGAAACACATAACATGGTTTCTACCTTACCAAAGTTTCTTCCACCTAATGGAATTTATTAAGGGTGTGTAATAGGAAATCATCATCAATAAACTTTTCACTCTCAAAGAGCATGGTATATGCAAAAAACTAGAGATGGTCCATAGTGATGATTTTTACATTAGTAACCCTTAACTAATATGTGAAAGTCAAAATTTTGAAATTTAATAATGAATTCTCTTGGTTTTCTTAGGTCTATTTCTTGAAGAAAAAGAGTTGTGTCTTTCAAAAAATCAAGAACTTTAGGGATTTGGTTGAGAAAAAAAGTGGTCGCCCCATTAACTTCATAGGAAATAAAAATGGGGGACAACATTTTAATCATCCATTTAAAGAATGTCTAATTCAATTTGGTATCTCCTGAAATAGGTTGGTCGCCCATACCCCACAAGAAAATTTTGTGGTAGAATGCATGAATTGAACCTTATTTAAAATGTCTTGATGTCTCTTACAATCCGAAGATTTATTAATGAAGCTTTGGGATGATGTTGTCTACTATATCAATTTCCTTCTAAATATTTTTTTTCAATAAAGATATTAGTTGTGTGACTGTAATTTAATGATAATGTGGTAAGAGTCCATAAGTTGGTGAGCTAAGAGTTTTTAGATCTATTTCTTGGGAACTTATTTCCCACAATTGTAGAAAGAAAATTGATGTAAAGAGTCATTCTTGCATCATGAAGGGATACTCTGAAGACTTAGAATCCTATAAATTACTTGGTCCTATGAAGAATCAAATCATTATTAGAATAAATGTGATATTGGATTAGAACTCCTATGGAATTAGGCTATTTAATTTGTTTGGACAATTGTATAATGATCCACTTGATGTTGTTAAATATAATGGATCAGTTGTCCCCGTTTTTAGTACTTCAGCCATTTTGTCAACAATATCTACAAAATAGAAATAATCCCTCACTAAAATCGTAACCTCTCATAATCAAATTTATAAATAAAAAAATTGTTTTCCAATTCCTTGATTATCTTGGTGGGTTGCTAAAACAATTCATGCCATTGGAATTATGATGTTTCCTCAACCTGAAAAACTCATAGTAAGAAGTAAAATATCAATATTCAATTGATGGTTCATGTTCTTAAGGTCTATAATCCAAAATCTTATGATAATTCAAAAGAACAACCTGAATGGAAATAGCGTGTGAAGGTTGAAAACGATTATGTTTTGAATAATCACACTTGGGACTTAATTCCTTGACCATAAGGAGAGAATGTTGTGAAGTTTCAATGAGTATATAATACCAAATTCACTTCTAAAGGATTTTCTAAGCATCATAAAGATAATTTTGACCTACAAGTATTTCCATGTCAAGAAGGAATCAAGTACACAAAAACAATTTCCGCTATCACAAAGACGAACTCTATTCAATTGTTCCTATCCCTTACTTCTTGTTTTGGATGGAAAATTCAACAGATGGATTTTAAGAGTGTCTTTATTTATGGTGAGTTATGAAAAGAAATATATAAGGAGAAAACAGTTGGTTTTGTGGGGTATATTAACTTTTATGTTGAATGAAAAAGTCATTATATGGATTGACTTAGGCTTCTTAGGCTTGCTATGCTAACATTGATCAGTTCCTTCTTAATATTTTGTTAATATGTTATGAATATAATCATAGAATTTATGTATCACATTGTAATAGTGATACTTTAACTATTATTGTATATGCGGATGACTTAACTATCACTGGTGATAAGATTGAACAAGTTCTTCTATGAAGAGGTTACTTATTGACACATTTGAGATGACCAACCTTGGGTTTCTACAGTTCTTTGTCGATTTTTATGTTATACCATTATCTAATTGTGTTTTCCTGTCTCAACCAAAATATGCATTGGACTTGTTGAAACAATTTAATATGGATGATTGTAAGCCATATGGTAAATCGTTTCAGTCAAGTGTTAGGTTGATCAAATAATGTCAAACTTTGAAAGTTAATGCTACTATTTATTAATATCTAGTTTATAGCCTTATTTATTTAATTCAAAATCAACGTAATATTCTTTTTATTGTTAGTGTGCTTTCCTAGTTTATGTAGTATATATGAGAAAGCCACTAGAAATCTACAAAATGAATTTTTCATTACATTAAGGGTAGATCCCATTTTGGTATCAAATATAGTCGATTTTTAGATTGACTAGTAAGCCTCACTAACTTCAACTAGTTAGGCTATGGTGATGATATAAAATCAATTCTAGCTATATTTTTCACCTTTGTACTAAACCTTTTATTTGGTCATGTAAGATAAAATGTTAATATATTTATCAACTATGGAATTTAAATATAGTGGAATTGTTAATGCATGAGCATAAGTAGTTTGTATTTGTTTGCTCTTGGGAGAGGTTGGGTTTCCCATTAAGACCTTGATTGCTATTTATTGCGACAATTATAGTTTAATTCAAGCTATTCACAACCCTATTTCACACATTAATACGAAGAATGTAGAAATCCATTCTTCTTACTTGGATAGTTTATTGAAGAGAAGGTTGTCACTCTATTGTTCAAATCTTTATGAATATTGGTCAAAGATAAATTTCTTAAGCTACATGGTATTCTTGGGCTTCATGAAGATGAAACCCTAAAGGGGCATGTCTTAGAGATGTAATTTCAACTATTGAACCTCCAAAATGTTGTGTTAATTGAGGATGTTGCAACCTAAGGTCTTATTGGTTCATTACACCTTTGCATCTTCTAGATAAAATTGTCCAAAAGATAAACCATTAGAGGATAAAATAACAAGAGAAAATTTGTTGAGGGGTCAAATATATTCGAATGGTTTCCCAATAGAATAATTGATTAAATTATTTTTTGAATGGTTGACAACAACTAAATGATTAGATTGAAGCAGGAACTCAACTAATTGACAAAGGATGAGTCAACTACAATAGTAAACTAGACAAAAAAATAATGTGGTTGTCATAGAAATGGTTGGAACTTCAAACACTTGTTTTAGGACCAAATATTTCACAATTAAAAGGAATTAGTTAAAATTGGACACTATAAATAAAGGACCCTATGGGACAAATATGTATGATTAATTTAATGATGAATTATCTCTCTATAATGTAGTTTGGCATTCTAATCACAATGTAATATTCTTATATTTTGTAACAATGCCTTTAGATATCACCCATCATCTTGGAATGTGATTAATCTTTAGTTTATTTCATTTATATTCAATTATCTATTCTTTATTTAGGATTTTTACCCAACATGGTATCAGCTATCGGTTTTTACTTTGCATTGTTGTCCTAAAATCATGTTGACTTGGATCATGTAGTGATTGACTCTTGGTTGATTGATTTTTTAACTACAACATCTTTGAATAGTTCAAATATATTATAATTTTGAAGATAGATGTTGATATTGATATAATAATTTTTTCATGGACATAATTATGATCCTTTGTCATGAGACATGGAAACCCTAATAAAGAGAAAAGGGCTCTGGAAATAATCAAATACTAGTCTTTTGGATCTTAACAATGACCAATTGAAGTTTGTCGCTGGTGGAAAGAAATATAAGGTCATCATGGTCATTATGACCTTTGTTGCTTGAAAATATAATTTTAATATGATATGGATTGACTATCGTCATGAGGTGTGGAAAAAGTTGAAGATTTTGTTTGACAAAGTCAGTGGGTCACGTAGCTAGAGAAAGAGCTGACCTATATGGGAATCCATTTGTTTGAAATGATCAAGGACTATTTAGCTCATGTCGAGGAGATGCAATTGAATTTAGGAGAATGTTGGAAGAATTTTCGTAAGAAATATGGATATCTGATTGAACTAGTCCTAATGGATATGAGAAAATCTTTTGATGTGTTATATTTCTCATTATACACCAACTACAAAAAATGCAAGGAAAATGGTAGGGAATACACCTGTTGGATACCTTTACCAATAGGTTTCATATTTCATGATTGGAAAATTCAAATGCCAAATATGCTCTGCTTTGCTGGTACAAAGATCCCATATTTTCAAGGAAAGGCAAGGTGTGTACATGCCTTCATGTCTATTAAATTTTGATGGATGGTCCAACAGTCTAATCTGGATCATGTCATGTTTCAATTTGCTGTTGTAGAATAGAGAAAGAAATCTATCCAAATTGTCTAATCTTGGCAGATCAGTAATTAGGCAGAGAAAGTAAGGTTCCCAACTGCTTAATCTGGGGCCTTGGAAGAAATAAGGGTAGTATTAGATAGAAAATCAAAGGAAAAAGCCAATGGAAAAGAAAAGGCACATAAAGGGTCTGCAAGTCTAAGTGCACCCTCCAAGAAGAAACAAAAAAAATGCTAGGCGAGTAGATGGGTAAGTAGATGGGGTTGCAGAAAGTGGTGTTCCTTCCAAGCTGAATTTTGCTTATCAAAACAAGGAAAACAACATAGTGGAGCATGTCTAACCTCCCTTTTTCCTGATTCATCACTCATTACTAACATCCCTTCACCAGTTGTGTTTATGGAAGAAATTCAAGGTTTTATGTTGGTTCTTGATTCCTAAAGAGCCACATTTCTTGTGCAAAACTCTTTTCATTTTGATCTACTCCCTAAGCTAAGTTGTTTTCAAGAAAACTTAGTAATATCACTCCTCATTCACCTTCTCCCTCCATATTAACCTCTAACTTGTATTATCTAACTCCCTACGTACCCTTTCCCTACTATTATAACAGCATGGTGTATAAACCCTAAGCATTCTATAAATATCCCCTCCTTGGCATTATAGCCATATGATTCACTACTAGGGAATTGAATTAACACCTGGTTAGCTCAAGAACCCAAGCCTTACCTTTTTGTCTCCATCAGAACTCATTCTACCTAGCCAACCCTTCATTTTGCCCTAAAAGCCTTGGAAAAACCCTTTTGCACCCTTTAACCCGCTCAAAATGACAAAAGCACCTCGAAAACCCACTTTCTCGCTTTATCCTAAGTCTAAGGCCTTTGTGAGCTTTATATGCGGAAAAACCCATTTATCCAAAGTTCCGAGGCATATGCGACTTTGCAAATGAAATTGCATCAAAAACCCATTTTTTCTAAGTTTCGGGATTTTATCGACCATTGTAAAAATACATTACAAACCATTGAAATTTGTTAAAATTTCCTAAGGGTCCCGCCGGGCACAAATACCATGGAAAATATTATTTTAATTCCCTCCCGATGCCGTATCACCCGTGCAAGTCAATGGCCCGTCGGTCGTCCGATCAACCTCTTTCCATCTGACGGTTGACGCTGATATCGGACCGGCCCCGACGTCCGATAGATATCGTTCGATATCTGTCAGAGGATGACGTCAGGCCTGGTCCACGCATCGCATCCAGATTGTATCGGAGCCCCCTCTGACAGATTCCTTTCCGTATAAGAACCGGTTCGATATTTCGCCACCTGTCTGCCAGCGTCAGCGCCACCTAACTGCCCCCATCATCGCCACATCCGCGCGCCCCGTCCACCATTGCTCCACCTATCTGCCACCTCACCACCCTCGTGGACCAGTCATAGGCCGCCACGTCACCTAATGACGTCATGCTGACGTCATCCGACCCTGACCCACCTGGTGACATCATGCTGACGTCATCCAAAAAGGGCGCGAATGACCCAAAAAAGCCATATTTTGTCAATTTTCGCGTTCTTTTTGCACTTTTGGAAAAAACTATTATTGCGCTCTCTGCATGCATTTTACGACCAATTGCACCAACTTGCTCAGAATTGACTAAGAGACCTTCCGCGCGCCTACCCACCTGCATTGGTGACCCGGCCCATCGATTTACCAGGTATTTCTCCCTGCAAGTCTTCTCTAAGCCTGGTTTTTGTCTGTAATAACAAAAAACTCACTTAAGGCACTATAAACGCATAATTCACGAGAAAATTACTTGCACCCAGCTCCCACTTGAAAAGTTAACGGTCGAAATTTGTTAGCCGAGCCTATTTGGACTAAAATTTCAGTGAAAACCTGCATTTTCGTTCACGCAGTCATGAACTAAAACCCGGCACCTACATTCAATTGTTGAGGAAGGTCTGTTAAAGACAAAGATTTGCCTTCTCAAGTGACTGAAACAGTATTTCAATTGCTGTAAACTTACCCTGTTACCCTTCATTTCTCAATTCACCTCTTCACTCAGGCAGTTCTCTTTTTGCCCAGTCTAAGTAACATTAGTCTTCATACAAACAGAGTCTAAGTAACCATGGAGACTCCAGTTGCATCGGTTGCCCTCAATGTTGCTCCTTTGAATGCCCCTTAGAGAGAGCTGGAGTGGCAGGATTTGGCAGACTTGGATTACCAAATCTTAGAGGACTCCTCATCAAAAAGCAAGTTCCACCTCCACCTGCTAAATGAGCTTAAGACCAAACATGTGGATGGGACAGACATATTAGGCATTTGGGATTCCTTCCTCCCAATATTCAGGCTCCCTCAGGTCAACCAATTCCCTGACCTGATTTATCTGTGTGCTGTCTGCTATGACCCCACTCAAAGAGCTGTGCTTGACCCTTCAGGCTCAGTTGTATTCTACATGACCCCTGAGGCCATTAGGGAGATGCTACAGTTCAAGACTCAGAAGAAATTAGTCCCCTTGTCTCTATTGGATTTGATAAACCAAGGAGCTAAGATGCTCACAGATGCACAAATCACAAAGCTCAAC
>APFE031310257.1:0-13007 GCA_000404065.3 Pinus taeda
GCATTCTGAGGATTCATCCACTTGGCTAACTTCGGAACTTGGCTCTGATACCACTTGTAAGGACTCTGGACACCACATATCTCCACAATGGTATAATATTGTCCACTTTGGGCCTAAGCCCTCATGGATTTGCTTTTGGACTTACCCAAAAAGGCCTCATACCAATGGAGATATTTTTCCATCCTTATATACCCATGATCCTCCCCACTTCTAGTCAATGTGGGACTTTGGTCGTATACCCAACAATCCTCCCCTCGAACAAAGGACCATCAAGCCTCCCCTCAAACGATTATCCACCCTTCAACTCTCGACCAACCAGGATTCTCCGCTCCAATGCGTTGGAAGCGCACGCCTTACATGGAACACCACCTACCTTGAGAGCTTTCTCTATCCCAGGTCAACTCCTCTTCACCGTGTTGGGACCAGGACATGTCCATGAAGAATCCGGAGCACACCGCCTATCGAGCTCATCCACCAATCCCATTGTGATATTACCATGGCCACCACCTTCGTTTGGCATTCCGAGGATTCATCCACTTGGCTAACTTCGGGGCATGGCTCGGATCCCACTTGTAAGGACTCTGGACACCACATATCTCCACAATGGTATGATATTGTCCACTTTGGGCCTAAGCCATCATGGGTTTGCTTTTGGACTTACCCCAAAAGACCTCATACCAATGGAGATATTTGTCCATCCTTATATACACATGATCCTCCCCACTTCTAGTCAATGTGGGACTTTGGTCGTATACCCAACAAACTCTGCCATGATACTCCAACACAATGCTAACATATCTCTGTACACTACATGTCCCCATGTCTGAACTAGTCGGGTGATCAATCCAACCATCACGCTCAAACCATGAGAATGCACATCCTCATGTCATCATCATTCGTTTCTCAAAACATCCCTGTCACATCCTAAACTCGATCAAGAATCCATCTCCATAAGTAAACCATGCTCAGGTCCATGAAGTAGTCCTCATCTCATCTGTAACATGATGTCCATCCCTCAAGTCTGCCATAGAAGCAAGTATACACCTCTCTCATCTATCCATGTGTTGCCCATGATCATAGATCAATCAGCTCCCATGTGTCAAAAGTAGTTGAGTCTCGGCTCAACCCATACCCAAGTGTTGCCACCAAGGCATCATCATCATTGTAACTCCATCACTCCAAAGTGCTTTATATTGATCCTCCACATAAAGTCACTCTTTCAAGCCATGTCCCATGCATGTACTTGAAAGTATGCACCCCATCCTACATCAAAGTCTCTGACCTCAGCTCCTCAATGCATCAGATCCTCCAAGTCCACCATATATGAAAGTCCCCAAAAGTCACAAACAATCCTCGATGTCATCATGAGCTCCTAATGATCCACCTCCAACCAACACTCTAGCAAGCATACAAGTCTCGGCCCAAAGGTCTCTGCAAGATGCCTCAGCTCTCCATGTAGAAAGAATGCCCCATAGTCTACTCACAACTCCATCCAAGTCCATGGCCTTGTTGTACAAGAGTGCACAACCTCTCCATAGGCTCATAAGTAATTAGTCTCCATGTAACACTAGAAAACCCACCTGCACAACATCCCTGCCTTGGCACTCCTCATTGGATGCCCATAAGTGACATCTCTACAAGTGCTCGTGCATCATGTCCCTGCATAAGGCTGTCATGCTCCATGCCTCTAACCTAATGTCCATGACTAAGTTGCTCGTGTAGTCCAACCAAGTAGACCCATCACAACAATCGGTCATCCTCATCCAAGTCTGCAATCTTCGGTCTACTGAACTCGGTCACCCAACCATATCATCATCACATGAGTCTCTCCATCATAGCTCCTCCACCAAAGGTTCCTCCAAGACTTGCTCTTGGTCTCGGCCATGTGAAGTCCACCCAAGAGTGTGCCCTCCTCCAATCTGTCCATGAGTCATGTCAGGCACTTAGCCATGTGGCTAAAGCATGACCCCTTCATCCACAACGATCATCATGTTCCTACCTTGTCACAGGCCTTTGTACATTCCATCATAAGGTCACAAACAACCCCAGCAAGTTCTGCAACAATCAACAATCCTTGCTTCTCCATACAAGGTCTCATCATAGTCATCCATGGTAAGATGCTCCCTAGCATCGAAAAACTGACTTTGGCCTTCCCTGCATATGGTCCATCTACCAAGTGCTCGAATGAAACAAAAGTATCAAATGTACTTACATCATCATCATCACGAGGTTCCTCCATGAGAGTACCCTCATTCATACATGTCTGAAAACTGCACCGATCCTGGTCCAACTTGATCAATCTCAAGTTCATTCTCCATCATGGTCATGTCTACAACATCTTCAACTACCACAGCTTCCTCTTCCTCATTTGCACAATCTGCAACTTCATCTTGCTCCATTGTCAAACCAAGTTGAAGAAGCTCATCTTCAACATTCTTTTCCAAGACTGCAAGCTTCTCTCGAATCCGGGGATTCTCCTCTTTCATCCGCTTCAACCTGTATAAGGTAAGCAAGATCTTCCCTTCGCATTCTTCCAAAACTGCCATGCCTTGTCATATGTCTTCCCCGGTTCGCACTTCGTTTGGTCCATAAAGGCCCAAACTGTGTATACCTACCCACACGCAGTCCCACTTTCCCACCTGACAAGCGCCCAAATTTTATGACCAGCACATAGTACCACCTGCCCAATTCTACGACACCCAGTTCCAACCTTCACCAGCTTCACCAAGTTCCCTGTAACCATGAACCGACCCTTTTTCCACTTGTATGTGAAACTAGCTTCCTTCACCTGCAAGTACCTGCTTCCACTGTCACTTCGTCACAAGCAACCTTGCTCTAACCAACTCCAACCAAGCTCTGATACCAATTGTCACGCCCCCAAGCCTACGGTGGTCTTTCAACTGTACCGGTGAGGTGCGGCACCACCGAACACTTTCTTTGTAACAATACTCGTGCACATGGACTACGCCTAAATTCACTTTCTCCTAATTAGTTTGTGATTCTCAACCAAGTATTATTATATTATGTGCCTTTATACCAATAAACACCCATACACATTCATTATCAATAGCATTATATAAGAGAAATGCAACAGTATAAAGGGAGGGGCAACTCCCTGCAATATGAGTCTGCCCAACAATATATTATACAACCTTTCATTTTTACAGTGCACAAGTTAAATCTTGGGAAACCCCAAATTTACACTTAGCCAAATATACAACTTTTGCAAACTCGGTTGCCCAACTCGTTGGCACCTCTGCACGGTCGCTGCACAACTAACCAAACCTTCGTTCACCCCATCACACCATCGTGTCGTTCGCCCAACTCGGGCGCACCTCAAAGTCGCCGCACACACGCGCCTCCCACCAAGCCACACCTCCGTCCACAACCCAACACTCTAACAAGTCTTCGTGCACACTTGCATGATGGGCGGGCGCTCACCCAAGTCACCAAGACGCCCACGCCAAGTTGTCGCACACAACAACACCTCCGCACGATCACTTCGGGCACATCTTTCCCAACGCGTTCACCACTTCACCAAGAGCGTTTCCAAGTGTGACTCACCAAGGGAACGCATGAGCTATGCGCTCATCTCCCTTCTAAACTGCACACAAGTGCCTTACTCCAAGAGAGGAGTGCGTATGATCAAGTACGAATGTGTTCTCCAAGTGTTCCAATGCTCAAGTGTATATACCCATCGTAACAGTGGGTGGGGCATCCCAACCGACCGCCCACACACCCCTCCATCGCACCGTTTGGGCGTTCTACCAAGTCGGCCTTAACTCCCAACGTAGGTCGGCCAACCCCCATCATAAACCTCAAACGTGGGTATAAAATCCATCACATAGCACTTATTCGCCCATCATAACATCGCATAAGTTCGTCGCATATCTACCGCAGCTCGTCGCATAACCGCTTGCTCAACTGTCGTTCGGTCGTGCATGACCGCCCGTCGTGTGCGCGTGCCCAGTCATCCGGCGCCCAACCGCACTACACAACCGAAGGCTTTACACATATGGTGCTAAAATGACTATTGACCCAATAGAAATAGAAAAATTGATTAGGTATAGGAATTTGGTTTAAATTTTATCAAATGGAAGGTATTGTGTTTTGTGGAATAATATGCAAAGGTATTATCATGATATAAAATTTCAGTGAAGAAGGGTATAACGGAATTCAAAACGATGGGTATTTTAACTAGATTGTGTGGAGAGATATTAATTTTATTGTCAGTTAGGTGTCATTACATTTGATTATGTTGTTTGCAGGGTGTTATAAACTGTTCAATTTTACTTCAAGTCTACTCTACAAGTGTTGAGTTCGATTTCAATCCTATCATTAATGTTAATGTTTACAGTATAATCTATTTAGCCATTTTAAATATGGAAAAAAACAACCTATGCACTACTTTTTAGCTTTCATTCTTTGTCAAATTAGACAAATGGCTATTTATCAATGGAATTTTAGTTTTCATTCTTTGTCAAATTATACGAATGACTATTTATCAATAGAATCACTTACTCAATTGGTTCAAGCAATCCTGGGAAGTAGGAATGGCCTCCTTGGAGTAACAAGAGTACAATAACATCGGAGAGTCTATGCCACAATGTCCCAAGTAATTATCTTGTCTTCGATTGGCTATTTTCTTTGGTTTTTTTGGTTGGTTTCTAGGTTTGAGTGAGGAGGTTTAGTATGTGGTGTGTAGCGTGACTGTTAGTATAAGGGAATTGGAGACTGTTAGTATAAGGAAATTACAGAATTTCATGCAGAATGTTGGTATATGTGAGTTACATGAACAGTGGCAGGGAGAGAGCATAGATTGCATGAGAATCAGAATTATCAGTACTGATGAAAGTGAAAATGAGGAGAGTGAAGGCTATCTCTTAACGTTTAGGTTTACGGAGAATGTAATTGTCATTAGATTTATAGAGGATTTATGCAGTCTATTATTCCTCTTGAACTCTAATTATTTGGAATGCCAAATTCACGTGGCCCCAGATCAAACGATACCTGGAAAATTATACATATAAATTCAATTTCAATTATGAAGTTGTTAGTATTGGCATCAGTGACTTTGCAACCGAATTAGTAATTAAGTGGCAGTTGCACCGAAGAGGAAGAAACTGATAGTAGCATTACAGAGGAAGAAATAATTAGCAATGTTACAGAGGAGGATGAAACAAGAAATAATTTTGATACAGAGGAAGATGAAACAAACAGTAATATTGATACAGAAACTGGGGCTATGGCAGAGTTTTATTTGAAAATAATTAATATTATTTTGTATTAATGGAGAAATGGTTACATTAGTTGTAACCTATCTCCTTAGCTTAGGATTTGTTCCTAGAGTTTAGGAGTTTGTTTGCAACTACCTGATTTCTAGTGATGTACTTAGTGATGTAATCTCTTATTCATGAATAGTAGAGTGTACAAAGAGAGTTCTCTTTGTATGAGTGCAGTCTCCAGGTGCAGTACTCACTTGTGAGCTGTAACTCCTTCTTTTTAATTCAAGTTTGATTTTTATCTTGGTATCAGAGCTCAGAGTAGGGACAACGTTATTTTTTTTTTCTTTTTTAGGATGCATCATTTATTAGATAACTCTAGTGGCAGTGGAGTATCAGGTGCACTGCAGTAACACCTGAAGACGGGTCTCAGATGACTGATCATCTCTGAGCACGAGAAAGGATTGGCACGGATTTGTTGTGCGCCATTTGTGAGCAGAAGCGGGTTGGCATGGGTTTTTAACAAATAGACGCGCCCTTGGCGTGGGTTTGAGGCTAATAATCGCGCCAGAGAAAACGAAACTGCCATTGACACGGATCCGTAGCTGTTAATCACGCCAATTTTGTGACACTTAATCGTTTTTGCTTATGTGCTTATGGTGCGGATCCGTAGCTGTTGAGAAGCGCCAACGAGCCAACCTCTTTCTCTTTGAAAAATCTGCAATTTTTTACATATCAGAGTTTCCCAGTGGTGGCACTTTGAATTTTGAGATCTGTTCGGTGGCAACAGATCAGAGTAGCCCGGTAGTGGCGTGTTGAAGTTCCTAATCTACTCGATGGAAGTAGATCGGACATTCCCAGTGGTGGCACATTAGAGTTCCAAATCTTTTCGGTGGCAGCAGATCAGACTTGCCCGGTGGAGGCGTATTGCCCGGTGGTGGCGCATTGAAGTTCTGGACTTGTTCGGTGGCAGCAGATCGGACTTGCTCAGTGGTGGCACATTGAAGGTAAAAGTTTGTTTTCAGCAAAACAGAGGTTTGGATTTGGTATAAGTCAATATGAATAACATTTTAGAATCATATCTCCACGAGTGTGGCAAATGCGATGGATCAAATTTCAACAACTAGAAATTCAAGGTGTAGACTTTGCTTGAAAGTACAAATGCGTGGGCGATCATCACAGGAAATGAGCCGAAAGCAGGAACAACAACACAAGAATAAGATTGGGATAAAAGGGAGACAAAAGCAAAGGTCATATTGAAAATTTTCGTCAAGGACAATGTTATCCCTCATATTAGAGACTGTAAATCGGTCGTTGACATTTGGACGACAATCAAAAACCTGTACGAGACGCATAATACAAACTGTGTCTTGTCACTTAAAGGCAAGCTGTTTGCATTGAATATGGAGGAGAATGCGTTCGTTGTTGGATTCATTGCCAGAGTCAAGGACCTGAGTGACAGATTAGGAGCAATCAAAGAGAAAGTTTTCGATTCAGATCTGGTCACGCTCACATTGAACAAATGATTGATGAATACCAGACGTTCATCACAGGGCTGTCAGCAAGGGAGAAAGCCCCTTCATTTGAAGAGCTGGCTGGGATCCTGCTACAGGATGAAGAGCGACGACAAAATTTGAAAACTCAGAGCAATGACCTTTCTTTGAAGGCAAAAAGGGGACAGTACAGAGGGAAGTAGCAACAGCACCAGCAACCGTACCAGCAACAGCAGTAGAAAGGAGCCAAAACATTTCATAAGAGACCGTTTAAAGGTATGTCTACTAATGATTTTCCCATCAAGAAATGTTTTTACTAAGGAAAAGCTGGTCATCAGATTAGAGAGTTTTATAAGAGGCAAGCAGATGAAGGAAGAAACAAACAGAGAAAACATAAGGGTTACTTTGTTGGGGAATAAGAGGACCACAACCATGAACTTCGACTATTTATAGTCGATTGTTCTCTTTCAGCTTTAACGGGAGATGAGGACGATATATGGTATGTCGACTCTGGCACATCCTCACATATGCTTGGTAAGATGGACTGGTTTGAATTTCTTGAAGAAACTTCATGTGGGTCGAAAATTTATTTAGGAGATGATAGTGGATATGAGATCAAAGGACATGGTGATATTTACATATATATAAATAAACGAGTTGTAATTTTAAGCATTTGTTTATACATATCTAAAAGTTAATATTTTTAATTTTCTTAGTTTTCATTCTCTTAGTTTTTTTTGTTTTTTCAAAAAATTACAAAATTACAAAATTCTTTTTTAATGAGTTTTTTGGAAAATGATATTTCGGATTAAATTTTACATTATCTATTTTTAATAAAATATTTGATTAAATTAAAATTTAAAAATATAAAAGCATGATTATTCTAAAAAATTGTTCAAAAATATTTCAAGTTATATAAAAAAAGCCTTAATACTTTAAATCATTATAAAAAAATATATATAATCATGATATTATAAGTTGGAAATTTAAAAAAGTATAAAAACTTGTTATGTTTTCAAATAAGTGTGGATACTCAAAATTTTCATTGTTTCTAAGATTTCTTTTATTTCTTTGAAATATTTGAATAGAGAGAATCACCAACATAATAGTAATTGGTTTGATAAGTCCAAGAAACTCAATTACATTGAATTTTTGTATATCAGTTACAATATGTTTTACGTAAATAATTCAACTCATTGAGAACCGTTGCCTAGTGTCCCTATTCTTTGAGGATTGATAAGATTCATTACTGAATAATTATCTTTGAGATAAGCTCGAGAATGGACAACCTTATGACCAAAGTTTCTGCATGAATAACAATACCCTTAAAAAGTTTATTTATTAATGCTTGATACCCATGCTAATCTCACACTATACAATGCAATCATGGTGTAATTTTGTTGGAGAAACCACGACTACCTTGTTTTCCCCATTGGTATATATACTTGATGTTTCCAACACGTGAAACAAGGCATTCAATAGGGTCAACTTGTATTTCATTTTCAATATGTAAAAACTGTATAAACTAGTGTGAAAAATAATGTAGTAGATTATATCATCTGTATAATCATTTGAAGTTCATTAAATCAATGAGATACATAGCGTAAACGATTATTTATTACTGAACTTCATCGCTGATTAATATAAAGTGGTTAAGGCTCGTGTTTTGTGAACACCTATGCATGATTTGATCATAGTGTTGTATTTTTCCAAGCAATTTAGTCCATGTTGCTATGTTTTCTTTACTTTGAAGTGTAGCATTAGCAGTCAGTGTTAGTTTGCAGTTCATTTTCGTATTATTTTCATGATTAGTTTGTTACATTCAATAGTTCATTTACTATGTCTTCATTGCTTATGCTATGTTGTGTCTCTCTCTTTTGCAAAGACGAGATCTCTCACTAAAGGACTAACAGTTTGTAATTTTAGGTTTTGTTTCATGAACACTTTACCTCAAGTATAATGATAGATTGCAACTTGTGTATTAAGAAAACGTGTGTTGTCAACTAAGTGATCAAATATTTACCATGAATTTTGCACAGTGATTTGATTTATATTTCACTTTCACATGTGTGATTTCTTTTGACACTAGTTGCAAAAGAATGTCTCATTGAAGTTGAGAACAACATTTGTTTAATAAACAAGACATGAACACTTAGAAATATTGCTTGAATCAAATATTGTCCTTTGTGCCCAACAAAACCTTACTCTTAGTTTCCCATCCTTCGAATGAGATCTTTGTAGCATTTCTTTCAAGTTATTTGGATTTCAAAGTATTACTCTTGTTTAACAATATTAGATTAGAAGATAAAGAGTCTTTCCCATAGGTTATATGGTCCATTAATATTCTAAACTTTGCACATACAATGTTAGTATGTTGCAAGTTTACACCCCCTGATTGGTTATTCAATGTCGAGGATTTAAGTTAATTAATTGATTGACATGATTTTAATAGTTGTACGAAAGGATATGTGTGAGTTTATAAGGGGTATGAACTCCCTCCCATATGGTACTAAAATGATCATTGAACCAAGAGAAAGTGAGTAGGTATAGGAGTTTGATTTCCATTCTCTATAATTCTCTCAAATGGAAGGTATTGTGATCTATGTAGGCATATCCAAAGGGTGATCTCACAATGAAATTTCAATGAGCAAGGGGAAAATGAAACTCAAAATTATGGGTATTCTAACAAGATTTTGGGTATAGATATTTAACAATGAAAAAACTTACTCAAATAGTTCAAGAAATGGCCGGAAGTAATAAATGCCTCCTTGGAGTAACACAGCTACAATAACAATGGAAACTCAGTGTCTCAGTGCCTCAAGTAATTATCTTTTCTTTGTCGGCTTTTTTCTTTTGTTTTTGTTAAATTTCTAGGTTGGAGTAAGGAGGATTGGTAGTTCTCTAGTCCACAAGGATAAGTGTGCTTCTTTAGTTATTTGGGAGGTTGTTTGAGTTTAAGGCTCTAATCTATGGTGACGTAGTTGGGATCCCTACGCCCTCAGTTAATTTTGATGTTACAACCATGGGATTTTTTATTTCTCTACTAACCTACTAATCATTTACAAGATGAAATCAAATGAGGTAGCTCCAAAAGTGGGAATTGGGAAAAAACACAAGGATTTCTTCTTTAGGGCCTTGGGTTCTAGGAATATAAAGCATGTTGCTAGAGTTGAAAAGGAGGCCATAGATGTAAACAAGCTCTTCCATAAAAGGTTCCTTGAGCTAGCTAAAACAAGAATTGCAAAATTAAAAAAATGGTGAAGGAAAAAAGAAAAAATTGTATTAATATTCAAATCCTGGAATAATTGGATGAATGGGTTAGAGACTTGGTATACTCTTAGCCCTTAGAGACAAATGTTTTTAGAATAACAAAGACTTAGTCGATTTTCAAAAATATTATTGCTTGGGCTCTAAAAAATAAGGAGGAATAGTAGTGGGACATTATCCATGCCATCAAGATCTTTCAGGGAAAGTTTGAAGCAATGTGTAAAGCAATATTTAGAATAGGAAGAAAATTTTCTCAAATGACATATGAAGATCAAATCGAGTTTGAGGGAGAGAGTTCATGTATTTTGTAGGGAGCACAAGTGAATCCCATCATCCTTGATGACACCTAAGACATTTTGGGTCTAAACAGACTGAGATGCAGGAACAGTCAGTTGATCAACATATTCAAGAAAATGCTCTACCAACCATAGCTTGATGTTTGGTTTGTCCTATTATAATGTGAAAATTTCACCACTCAAAAGCTATTGCAACAACTGGAATTAATTCTTCTAATCGTTAATTAAGTAGAAATTTATTTTCCACAAAACAATCGAATAAATCACGCTGCAACATTCACAAATAAAAGTGTGGAAAATAATAGTGCTGGAAACTAAGAAATATTCTAGCACACACACATAAAATTGACACAATTATTTTTTGACAAATGTCCTCAGAAACCTAACTTGGTAAAATTGGTGCAACAGCTAAGGGTTTTAGTTATTATGTAGCAACGAAATCATCCAAGTACAATCTAGATGCCGAAAATTAGCAATTCTGCAAAAAAAAAATACTCAAAAAAAATTCTTTAAGGAAATTACCCTCACTCCGAGCAATCCCAAAACTTGACTTCCACTGAAAAGCTAGTCATCCAATTGGGCCTACGTAGGCTCTACGTCACATTGGAGCAGCACGCCACATATGTTTCTTGAGTTGACTTCCAATCTAGAAATCTTGCCTACTGCTCACTAGGAAAATGCTTCTTTGGAATTTTGGAACCCCTTCTTGGCCACTAGAATAGAAGACGTATTCTCCTAAGAAAAAAGCGAACTTCCCTTTGAGGGTCTGTACTGCCTTTATATAGGCCCCTAGAGAAAATGTCGACCTCTCTATAAAGTAATCACTGGATCTGGAAAAATCATCCTCTATCTTCATTGTCCGTGCCCCTCTCTATCTTCGCTTCCTTCTCTGGCTCAAACTCTTCCAGCAACTATTGTTTCTCTCTAAAAAATTGAATTCTCTAAGGAAATTAGTCTCAAGTGTGAGTTTTCTCCATCTACCCATCGACTTCTTATAATATTCTATTGGGACTCAAGCGACAAATATTAAAACTTAATGAAGGGCCAAGATCATTTCAAAGTCGATATGTGTGAGTTTCTAGATGATTCACACCTTATTTCAATTAATATTGATTAATTAACCAGATTTCCTAAGTTTAGAATTACGAAATATTAGAAAATAGGCTAGTAATTTAATTAAGACACCTCTATGAGGAATTTCCAAAAACAATTTTTAGGTTATGTAGAACTCTTGCATTTTAGCCTCTCCCAGAGTTTTGATACCAAAACACCTTTGATTCTACAAAAAGTAGCACTCCCTCTTAGCAACGAAGGTGTTCTAGTGCTGCACCACTACTACAAGACCCTGTCTTTGTATCATCCTTTGTTACGTTGTTGATGTCTAGCCATTGTGATTGGCTGCCATTTCCCACCAGCCACTATGCAACTCTGATGTTGCATCTATGTAGCTACTCACGCTACAATGTTGCTTCCAACTCTACGTGTTGTTGCAACTACAAAAAATGCAACTGAGAAGCATCCTAAATATTGAATCAAATGTGTTTTTTACATCTATCTCCCGATTCCTCACTGCTACTAGCACTTGCACTATCTACTGAAGAATTTACATTGCTCCTAAGTATGTTACTGAGCCCCTTTCTCTGTTGTCAACATTGCACTACACTCCTTAGCACCTAATTTCAACTAGTCTACAACTATCACTCTGGAATATGACTACATCACTGACACTAATCCATCCTACTAGTGAATATTATGGGCCCCTATAGCAAGGTCATGATACATGACGAGTAAACCTCAAGGACCCTTCCTGTCTCTGCAACTCTACGAATATAGCTCCATGTTGCCCCACCTCTCTTCTGGAGGTATATATCTAAACATAACAAACTATTCCTCCAACTAGGAGGACAACTTGTCTATCTCAGTAGATGTTGTCTCTTGGTCCTACTTCTCCTGCTTGTTCTTCTTCCTGAGAGGACATTAAGTATTGTAGTGGTCGAGCTCGCCACACCTGAAGCACTTAACTTTAGGAAGATCCTTCTTCTTCTTTTCCTACAATTGCCCCTAGCTAGGGCCCTTGGATTCTAGAGCCACATTCTCCTCTTCACACTCCATGCCCTTGTTGTGGCTTTTGTTGATGGTATTCTTCAATAAAGCCGGCCTAAACTCATCTTGTTGTAAGTTGAACCACATCTTGTCCCATATAGGAAATGTGTATCTACCCAATATACTTTGGAGAAACACCTACCACTCCTTTGAGACACTATTCAATGCCAATCGTACAAGCTCTGTAGGTTGAGGTGCCTCCCCAACAGCTACAAGCTAATCTCAGACCTCCTAAATCCTAGTGAGGAAGGAGTCTATGCCTTCACCCATAATCATCCTGATGCACCTCATCTACTCCTGCAGGAACATCTTCCACTGCTCGAAAGTGCCCTAATGTAGCTAGATGAGAGCATCCCAAATTTCCTTGGTTGTTCCTTCTTTTGCCACATGTGAGACTAGATGGTCCCAAAATTCATCTAGAATCAATCAATTTTCCTTCTCCATTTCCTTCCTTTATTTGTTGAGTTGAACGACATCCTAGGGTACTGCTACCACACTATCCACATAGGCTTTGAGATCATATTCATTCAACATAAAGGTCATCCTGACCTTCTAGATGAAAATTTGTAGGCTCCCTCTAACCCATCTTGATACCTAAGCCTGGTTGTGACCATTTACAAATATAT
>APFE031310276.1:0-26123 GCA_000404065.3 Pinus taeda
GCGCATGAATTCAGAGAAGAATATAAACAAAATGGAATTAACAAGAGGATAACATACTGTAATACTTAAAAGGGTGAATCACCACCATTTCTTTGCTATGTCTGAAATATTTTCCTGTGTGAAGTAACATGGTCTGAGATACAAGTCATGCACTTACAGATATATGAGCCAAAAATGCTATGACAAAGTCCAGCCCTCGCGGGTGAGAAATTCTGAAACATTTGTATTATGTTTCATCCCCCTATTTATAAGAAGAGGGAGCTTATGGAGTTAGAGTTTACAAAAATATCTAAGAGCTAGGGCTCCAGCTACCATACTAGACTAGTTGTCCCCCCTGTAAGGCTTTGCTACATGCCTATTACAACATGGATTGAATCCCTTTCTTGGAAATAGAAAATGCAGAAAGTCAAGGAGGAATATGAGGAAGAATGGAGGAGGGGTCCTTTGTTATCTCTGTGAGAACTCCAGAACAAGCCCTATCTTTATCGTAGTGTGCTTCCCATGTTGCTTGGCCTGATTCTATCTCTTCTGCCTTAATTTCCTGAGTGCCTTGTCTGGTGGAGTAGGGAGAAGAGTGGGAAAGGCGTGTGCCCAAGTGGTCCTTCTCTGTGTAGAGGGATGGGACACCATTCCATGCTATTAAGTCTTCCTGAGTTCCCCCCATACTTCTCTGCAGCTACACCATGCTTCATTAACTATCGTAGTTGTTGGCCCATCTTCCCATTTAAAATATCTATAACTATGCTTTCGGCACACCACGACCACAGGTCTTTTAATCATCTAAAAAAGGTGAAACATGTGACACTTTTGATTTCCCCCCTTAGCCCCCTTTGGTTTAGCCCCTTTCCGCTTTTCTTATCATATGATTGGGGGCTATGACTAGGGGCTTAGCCCTCGGGCACTAAGGCCTTTAGGCTCCTATCCTGGGGGCCATTTCCTTTGTTACTTCGAATCCCACATCCCGGCGCTTGATAGAACTTTACCTTTAGCCTTACCCTTGACATGTCGATCGTTGATCACCGGGAGAGCCCACTGAAGATATCACAATCACAACCCGATATAGGGAGACCCTTTCACTTCTTTTCATAATGTGGGCTGACTTATCTGGACGCGAAATCCTTATAGGGTGGAACACATGAAATATCACACCCAGGAAGAAACCCCCAGATATCATAATCGCAAGCCGAAGAGACTTTGGTGTAGGAGCGGTTTAACCTGTACGATCACCGATCACCAATTTGGGGGGGTGATGTCACCACTACCATGTGTCACCCTGTGAGGGGTGACAAGTGTCACCCAGAAATGTCCTCACAGGGCCCCTGAAAATGCCGATTCTGAGTGACACGTGTCCTCTTTACCTGATGCATAACCTTCCGTACTACCACGTTGAGGAGAGAGAAAGGGTCCGCCCGAACTTGATTTTTCCATGCATTTCCTTTGCTAATCTTTTTTGGCGTCCCCTGTTTGGTCAATTTAGTGTGTCCTAAACTTCTACATTAATTGTTAATCCGAGATTCGTAAGCTAGCGAAGTGTGGCACACTATATGTGCAAGATAACCTATTTCTTACTTTTGTCGTTTTTTATTTTTATGTTGTTTTGGGGGTTTTTATCTTTGTTTATGGAATTCCTATTCCTAAATTTCTAGAAGGCAAGTCTCGTTATAAGTTTTAAGGCAATTCTGTCCTTTATAATGATTTCCAAAACTTCAAACTTTAGAAGGTCTTAGAACATGCTAGTGATGAAATTAATTCCTAAAAGAAAATCAAAATGTGCCACTATTCTAATCAAACAAACAATGATTTATTGATCATGAAACCATTATTCCTCCTACTGTCTAATATGAAAAAGAAATGAATTAAACTACTGTATTCAAAGAAATCCAAAAATTACAAGTAAAGTAAAGCTAAAATCAAATTACATCATCCATATTTCAGTCCCTCGCCAGTTAGTCTTGCTATGGATTTCGGAGGTAATTGTCAATGAAATGAGCAATCCAATTATCTAATTGTAGAAAATTAAACTAAAATTAAATCACAACATCCATATTTCAATCCCTTGCCAGTTAGTCTTGCTATGGCTTTCGGAGGTAGTTATCAATGAAATGAGCAATCCAATTATCTAATTGCAGAAAAGTAAACTTAAAATCAAACCACATCAATTCATAGTCTGACCCCTCACCAGTTAGTCTCGCTATGGCTTTCAGAGGTAATCATCAACAACTTGAGCAATTTGATATTTAATTGCAAAAAAATAAAACTAATATCAAATTACACACTCATACTTCAATCCCTTGCCAGTAGTCCAGCTATGGCTTTCGGAGGTAACTGACAATGATATGAGCAATTTAATATCTAAGCTAACTAATAAAGCCAATGAACAAAACTAAAATAAACAAAACATAACTGGAATTAAAAGCTAAGAAAAGTAAGTCAGTAGAAAGACTGATTCCATGTCATTAGTCATTGTGAAAATTATATGCAAATGCCCCGGCTGCCTACTGTAATCTGGAACATACACATTGATCAACATTAACATCAATGTAAAGCATGTAAAATTATGAACAAGAATAAAATGTTAGTACCATAGTAAATGGAATATACATAAGTGAATAAATATGGCATAATAAACATAAAGAAACACAGCATGAAACTGTACAACAATAAGAAACAAAACCTCGGCGTGTGCAGGGGCCCTCTGCACAACGTCGGGCAACAGCTATCAATAAAAAATTATGCTCAGAAACAGAGTCTTCTCATATATTTCAGAACGTAGTCACAATAATGAAACTAGTGTCATGGCACAGTGGGCTTTTTAACAGCAAAATTACATCCAAAAGATTAACTACTATGCGTATCAGAACGCGTTATTTATGACAAAGGTTGCATAACTGTTTTTCCTAGAAAACTACGTGAAGAGAGGACACGTGAAGAACAATGTCCTCAGATTTAGCAGCATGGTCGCCGAGATTACGCAATATTATTGAAAGAGGCTGTTGGATCCACATTGTGGTCAACCTACAGGTGTCAGCGTGCCTCCAAAGATTTGGAAACGGTCACGAAAGTCTTCACGTGCTTGAAAACGAAGTCCTGTTACCGTAGGACTCTCCTGTTTGACCACCGCTTGACCACCATTGACCACGGCCTTCTTTGATGAATCTAGCTAGACCAATGGGACCTGACCCATGTCCAGGTCATTTCCAACTTGCCCATTTGGCTCGATTTGCCTGATGACACCTGCAATCTAGACTTTAACAAAAACAGCTGCGGAAAGTTGAACCAGCTGCGGAAAGTGACAAGATTCCGCAGCTCATAAGCAAAAATCTAGTTCAAACAGCAACACAAATACATAGTCAAGAAACCACTTTAAATGCTCTATTATGACTAATATGCAATGATATTGATATCTTAGGAGGTCCAGGTGAATGGAAAGAAGCTAGAAAAATGTGTAGGAAAGATGCAAGTTTGGGGCTCAACATACCCCCATTGTGAAGGTGTTGCATGTCCCCATGCAACCAAAATTTTGACTATCCCCCCTTCAAATCATATGCTCTGAAACTTCTGCCAGTACATCCAACCCCCTTCTTCTCTTTCTTGGTGTTGCTAACATCCTGGGCTTCTTCATCAAGCATATGAATTTGAGACTGATCAGTGCTCTACTTATCTTCCTACACTTTTTCTTCAATTTCCTGTTCTTTTTCTGCCATAGTCCAAGATGTAGCATGATATTGTCATGAATGATCTTATCCAGTCTTCTCTTCTCCTTTAATGCTTCATTTTCATGTTTAATATGTCTGTTTAGGACCTCTAACTCAAAAATTTCTTGTTTCAATGACTGGATTTGAGCGTCTTGTGCTGGATGAGGTTGGATGGATGAGGTGCTTGGACCTATGGCTCTCTTTTCCAAGGATTCTATATAATCATACATCTCTTGTTGATTCGGGTCTATCTCAGGTGATTTTTTCCTTGGGCTGACCCCAAAGTCCTGTTGGGGAGGACTGATTTCAAAGTCTGGCCGAGAAGGACTTATGTCAACATCTGGAGGACTTGTTTCATTATTTGGCTGAGAATGAGGTGGGCTACGACCAGCTGGAGGTTGTTTCAATGTTCCTTCTCCCAAATCAATAAAATGGGGTCCTTTTGTTTGTGCTTTCCTCCACTTTCCTCTAAGCCTGATGCTTCTCCTTAAATGTTGTAGGCTAGTGCTCTCTTCCTCAATACTCTGTTTTTCTTTTTCTTTCTTCCTGGCTGTAGTTGATTGTCCTTAGAGGTGAGTTAGCCTTTCAGACAGTGGTTGGTGGTCCTCTTCTAAGGAAGGTTCTGGTGATTGGTAGACATCCTCTATGTTTCTTTTCCCTTTCAATTTCTTTTGCTTTTTATCCTTGGTTCTTTCCAGCTTCTCTTCTTGATTAAATTCTTTGGTTCTGCTAATAGGAGGGTTTTGAATTCTGACACTAGTTTCCCTTTTTCTACTCTTTCTTGCTGTACTGCTTTCAGAAATCTTAGGTGGATGTTGAAAATAGTTTCTCACCAAAAACCATTCCCAGGTATCCCTTTTTTTCTTTAATTGGTCTTCAATTAAAATTTTCACCAACCCATGATGATATAAGTGGGGTTCTATGCCCTCTATATTCTTTTGGACGGTTGTGCACATCTTTCTCAAGCTTAGCAATAAAAGGTAAGGCAGATTTAGGATTTGATTCTCTAAAACATTCATCAACAGTCGGGTATGATACATATACATTGCTCCAAAACGGCCTTCACACGTAATGAACTTTTGAATAATCAACAGTAAACTAGCCCACTTCTCTTCTAAAGCATGGACAGGAATTCCGCATTTAAATATGGTTACATCCATACCTGGATTGCGAAGGATAACCCTCCAAGCTTTCTCATCAAAGCTCGTGTTCTTGAACCAATGTTCTCCTTCTTGAGGGAGTTCTCTAGCAGCTGCTATGGATACCTCGGTAACTATAAACTTGAGGTCCCCAATTTCCACCTCTAGGCCGTTAAGGGACCTCGCAAAGGCTTTTGTAAACTCCTTATTATAGCCTCTAAACTTTTGAATAAATCGAAGCCATCGTGCCTTTTTCAATATATTCTTTACTTGTGAGTACCCCTCCATAAACTTGGACCCTTCCGGTTCTGCCCTCAACAACAGACCCATGATTTCCTTCTATTCTAACAATTCGTCTGCGTGAGAAGGGTTTAGCGGAGGTGAGACAGATGGATTAGCAGGGGTGAACAGGATTTATGGAGAAAACCAGTGACTGTAAGTGAAAAACAGAGGACAAGCAGCAAAAGTGAATTCTCGGAATGGAGCGGAGACTTATGTGAACGAGGTGGTAATGTAGCCATGGCTTCAATAAAACAGTAGGGGAGTGATGGCAGAATTTTTAAAATGGATGGATATGTATAGACATAAACACATTCATGAAATGGCTGCAAAATCTATGCAGTGGAGGAGAGCTGTAATCAAATTAGCCACGTCCCATAATTACAGGTGGAGTGTGAAAATGTATCCAAACATGAGTTAAATCCGTGGATCAATCATGAGGCCATTGGAAAAATAAATGCATGGTTTGTGGAGGAATGTCGTGGAATGGAATGGTTATGGAGGCTATCACGCTGATCATTGCATATAGTGGAGCTTGTGATTTAATAACTATGAAAAACTGTGTTTTGAATGCCATTTGAAATAAATTTCTACTCATACCTTGGAATTTTTGCCACTTGTTGTCCATAAACTTTGATCAGCTACCTCTTGTTGATGCCTTTAGGTGCCCCATGTCTTCATAATATGTTCTCGGTCATACCTGCATTTGATTTTGATTATTTTTTCCTATTATATAACTAACAATGTTGAATAACAGGATGCTAGCTGCGGAAACATAACTAGCTGTGGAATCAGTCAGCAGCTGCGGAAATTGGATTCAGCTGGAGAAACTGATTGAACTATCATATGACTAAATGAGATGGATGAATGATGACTTTTATTGGTGGAATGAAATGAAATGAATGAAATAGAGTGGAATGAAATGAAGTGGAGAGGAATGAAAATGATATGGAGTGGAATGGAAATGAGATGGAGTGGAAAGGAAATGAGATGGAGTGGAATGGAAATGAGAAAGAGAGGGATTTTTTTTTTTTTTGGAAAATATAGGGCATTAGGAGTTCTTGATTTTTGCCCGGTATTTTCTTTATAGGCTGCCAATCAGTGATTGGTTTTCAGGCTTATACATACATACATACATACATACATACATACATACATACATACATAACATACATACATACATACATACATACATACATACATACATACATAACATATATATTATATATATATATATATATCTATATATATATATTTTGTAGAATAGAAAAGAACAAAGGTTAGGCTGGTGGAGAAGAAGGATTCTTCTTCACCAGCCTTATTGCAGAATTATCTTGAAAGATTTTGACAAATTCCTCTTTTGAAAGTGGCTTATGATAGATCTTTAATCGGTGACCATTTACAATAAGAGGAGTTTGAAATTCATCAATGGTTTTGATTCTTACCGCTCCATTGCTAAAAACTTTGTCAATCTCATATGGCCCAAGCCAATGTGTCTGAAATTTCCCTTTGAAATCTTTAAACTTGGAATCAAATATTAATGCCCAGTCTCCTTCTTGACACTTTTTCTCTTTGATGTATTTGTCATGCCACTTATCTCTTTGATATTGAACTAGATCAGTTCTTAGGATTGCTTCTTGTCTGATCTCATCTAGCTCATTCAATTGCTCCATTCTATGCTTTTGGGATTCTGATAGATCCATCCCCAATTGAACTGCCATATTGAAGGTTTTGACTTGGAACTCAATGGGGAGTAGGACTTCTTTCCCATAAACAAGTTCATAGGGAGAATGTCCTGTTGTATTTCTGCATGTAGTTCTGTAGGCCCACAAGGCTTCAGGAAGCCTTTCTGCCCAATCTCTTCTGTGTAGATGAACAGTTTTGGTGATGATACTTTCGAGAACTTTGTTTGTAGACTCCACTTGACCATTTTCTCACTTATGGTAAGGAGTAGATCTTTTGTGCTTGATTTTTTATTCTTCCATCAGCTTATCCACCAAGTTGGATGTGAATTGACTTCCCTGATCTGTCGCAATTTCTCTTGGAACACCAAAGCGAGTAAAAATATCCTCATAAAGAAAATTAACAACTGAATTTTCAGTAGCAGAAACTGACGCTTTGGCTTCTACCCATTTAGTGACATAATCAGTACATACCAATATATACTTCTTTTACTTCGATGGCGGATTAATAGGTCCAATGAAATCTAAATCCCATTTTTCAAAGGGTTCGATGAGTACCTGTGGTTGCAATGGCATTTCATTTGAAAGGGTAGGTTTCCCTACTCTTTGGCAACTATCGCATCTTTTGACATATTGTTTTGCATCTTTAAAGAGGGAAGGCCAAAAATATCCTAAAGAGAGGATTTTATAGGCTGTCCTTTTGTCAGCAAAGTGTCCGCTGCATGGTTCATCATGACATGCCTTGATGATGTCAGGCATTTCATCTTCCCTAACACATCTCCTGATCACAAGATCTGGACCTGTTCTAAACAATTCGTTAGAAATCCATGAATATTTTGAACTCTCCTGAATAATCTTTCTTCTTTCACTAGGAAATAGGTGTGGAGGTAGTTTCCCTGTAACCAAATAGTTAGCAATATCTGCATACCAAGGGGTCTTAGTAGTTACTGCAAATAGATATTCATCAGGAAACTTATCCTCTACAGGAGAATCTTCTTTAGTATTCTAAATCCTAGACAAGAAATCAGCTACTGTATTTTGTTTCCCTGGTCTATCCAACATAGTAATATTGAATTCCTGTAAAAGTAGGAGCCATCTTGTAACTCTACCATTAGTAACCATTTTTTTCATTAGATATCTAATTGTAGAATGATCAGTATGAATAAAAGTTTCATAGCCTGTTATATAATGTCTGAACTTATTGATTGCATGAACAACAACTAAGAACTCTTTTTCAGTCACAGTATAGTTCAAATCAGTGGGAGTCAAAGTTTTATTGGTATAGTAAATGGCATAAGGGACTAAATCTTTTTGACCCAACACAGCTCCTAGAGCTGTATCTGAAGCATCTGTATAAATATGGAAAGGAAGTTTCCAATTTGGTCTTCTCAAGATAAGCGCTTCAGATATTCTTGTTTTCAAAGTTTCAAATGCTTCTTGACAATCAGGATCCCATTTGAATTCACAGTCTTTTGTAAGCAGTTTGAAGAGTAGAGATGCTATTTTAGTGAAGTTTTCTATAAATATTCTATAGTATCCAGTAAATCCTAGAGAACTTCTAACATCTCTTTGACAATTTGGAATAGGCAACTTGGAGATGACTTCAACTTTTGATTTATCAACTTTAATCCCATCTCCTGAAATGTGATGTCCTAAAACAATACCTTCAGTGAACATCATAAAGCATTTTTCATGGCTTAATGAAAGGTTTGTTTCTTTACATCTTATAAGGACTTTTTCCAAATTTTCTAATGCCTCTTCAAATGAATTACCATAAACTATAAAATCATCCATATATACATCTACACAATCATGGATTAGATCAGAAAAAATTCCTAGTACTGCTCTTTGGAATGTTGAGGGTGCATTACATAATCCAAAAGGAAGCACTCGATAAGAAAAATTTCCCCATGGACAGGTAAATGTGGTTTTATCCTGATCCTCAGGTGCTACCTGAATTTGATTATAACCACTAAAACCATCCAAAAATGAAAAGTACTTTTTTCCTGCTAATGTATCTAATACTTGATCGATAAAGGGTAAAGGAAAGTGATCCTTCAAATTTGCTTTATTCAATTCCCTATAATCAATGCACACCCTCCATTTACCATTCTTTTTGGGTACTATAACCAAGGGAGAAACCCATCGACTATCTAAAATTGGGTAAATGAAGTTTACATTGAGTAGTTTTTGGAGCTCTTCTTTCACAATCTCCCTAAGATTTGGATTCATCCTTCTCTGAGGTTTTCTGATTGGTCTATTGTTTTCCTCAATATAGATGTGATCGATGTAAGTCTTAGGGTCAATACCTTTCATATCAGTATATTCCCATGCAAATGCAGCAGAATGTTTTTACAAGATTCTGGTTAGCTCTTCCTGTTGTAACTTTTCCAAATTTTTGTTGATATTCAATGTTTTACTTGGAAAAATTTCAACTGTAGAACTACCAAACTCTTCCATAGAGTAAAGAGACATTTGCCTTGATGACAAATATTCAATATCAGAATCTAACTGAAATTGTGTGTGGTCATATTCAGGAGATGTTTCAAAATTTTCTAATGTGTTCAAAATTTTACTATATTCATTAACTTCAGAGATAGTAAAGACAAGTTGTATAATATCTTCATCATTGACCCATTCATTGTCTCCTATTTATGTAATTACTTTGTTGGAGGATACAAATTGAATTTCTTTGTTGAACTACCATCATAAATGTACATATCCCCAGACCTACAACTAATGAAAGCATCATCTGTGGCTAGCCAAGGTCTTCTTAAGATGAGTGGGTGTCCTCCTAGATTACTCTTGGGAGTCAAAATCATGAAATCTACTAGATATTCCCAAGAATCTAAGGAGACTGAAATATCTTCTAATACACCATCTAGTTTGATTACTGATCTATCTGCAAGTTGCAGTAAGGTAGGTGTTAAAAGAAGATTGGAAGTTTAACTAGTTCATAGTCCTGTCTACTCATTGTTATAGCATCCCCTAAGTTCAAAAGTATTTGGAATTTCTATCCCATTTATGTGTGTCTTGACAATTGGACTACCTAGATCCACATATTTCTGCATGGTAATCTTTCCCATCATGATATCTGCAATTTTTCCTACCAGGTGGATTCTTTTTGTATCTCTTGGTTTCCTACCTGGTCTTTTGAAACTCAACTCCTTTATTGTTTTTGCTAGAATAGGAATCTCTCTAATGGCTTGTAGCAAGGGAATCTTTATACTAACATTCTTTAATTCATCTAGGAAATCATAGTCAGGCAACAAGATTTGTTTTTCTAACCCTTTGTCAATTTGTAATCTTTCAGGGAAAGGAGGTGTGGATGAAGATGCAGGTTGCTCAACTATAGGAGTTGTGGGGGTTGACTCTTTTTTTTTTTTATTTTTGAAACTGAATTGGGTTTTGAAGGGATGCTTCCTCAACCTTTATTTGACTTTAAGCAAATCCTCCTCAAAAGAAGGGGCCCCAAAAAAAAATCCCCTTGCTCTTGAACATCTATAGAAGGTTTTTCTTTTTCTAAAATTCTACCAGATCTAAGTTGAACATCATTAAGAGGAACAATCATATAGGTAGGAAATTGTTGTCCTTCTACCATGTAAGCATTCTGAGGATTTTTGTTGTTGGGATTTGGTAATGGCTGGGCTAGTAGTTGATTTGGCTTTTGTTGAAATGGAAGTAAGAGTTGAGAGTTTTGATTTTGTTGAGAAGGTTGTTGTTGTGGAAATGGCAATGAAAGTTGTGGATTTTGTTGTTGACTTTGAAAAGATGGAGGATATTGATAAAATTGAGCAAATATCCCATAAGGATTTTGTACCCCTTGTGCCCATGATTGATACAAATTTTGAGGTTGGGGCCAAGGTTGTTGCCAAGAATTCCAATTTGGTGGGAGCTGAAAATTCATAGGATTGTTAAATCCTTGATTTTGTTGCCCTTGCCAAGGTCTTCTTGAAACAAAACAAAGGGATTCTACTGAATTTGGATCTTCATGAAAGACAGCTTTGAGTCAAGGAATTGAAGGACAATCCTTGGTCTCATGACTTTTTGAGCAAATCATACATGTTTCTACAACTTTTGCATCCAAGGGGCATTCCCTTAGAGCATGTTTCTTTTTACATTTTGGGCAAAAGATGGCTAAGGCATCAGCTTCTGCTTTCTGCTTGTTTTGAATTTTTAAAATGGTGTGCTAGTTTGTTCACTAAGGCTCCCTAGAAATATCAGTTTTGAACTCACAAGCATATTGCCAATCTCTGCCACTACTTACTGACCATTGCGATTTTTGTTTGCTCTAATAAGAGAAGGATCTCGCTAGGCCGCTTTTCGCAGTTTTAAGATTTTCCCCTTGAAGAGATGGACACAATAGTTCTGCTATGTTATGTGTGAAAGTTGAAAATGTCTCCCTTCCCCATCATGTTTAAGAATATCTATCCATTCAATCCTCTAATGGTTTCAATAAAAGGCTTTCAAAGGTTTTCGCTCGTCTATATTACTCATTTTCCGCTCTCTTTAAGTTGTTAATTGGAAATCTTTAAAGTACAATCCTCAAGTTCTCATCTTCTTTTTGCACATCTGAATACCTCATCCTTATGATTAGTGGGCATACAAATAATCCAGATATCTTATCCAAAATGTTTGCTTCATATCATCCAAGTCCTAATAGATTGAGTGACTAATCCATGAACCATTTCAAAGCAGCTCCTTTCAATGTTGAAGGAAACAGTTTGAGTTTTTGAGAGTCTTCCATATAGTCATAGGTTCGGCACAAGACTTCAAACTCAAATAGAAATGTTTCAGGATCCTCACTTCGCAACCCATGAAAGTTTGGGAGGACAAATGGTGAAATGTTTTTCGTTGTTGTATGGGTTTCCTCATCGGTTATAGGGAATCCAAATGAGTTATGTCCTTCCCTATTTCCCCCATTATCACCTCTACCTCCTCCATTATTACCTCCATTGTTTCCTCTACCACCACCTCCATTATTCCTTCTACCTCTACCTCTACCCCCTCCTCCAAATAGAGAATATTCTTCATCTAGTACTTCTTCTGCCATGATAGTTTCCTCAGGGTCTTCTGGTTCTTCTATTAATGGCTGATGAGAGAGATTCTCTTCCTTTCCTTCTTCTCCAGGTGATTCTACTTCTTCAACTGCAATATGTTCCCCTATAGAAGTGAAGAAGGGTTCTTCTCCTAGATCAGATTTAGTGGATAGTGTGGGAGAATCTTCTAATTCAGTTGCTGCCCATTGAATTCCAGGAATCCTAAGGCTGGGAGTATGAGTCTGGGACGGAGGTGTATCTTGTCTGTGCTTTGAAGTAGCTGGAGTTGTAAAAATTGAACTTTTGGCCCTAGCTATAAACCTTTCCCTAGAATCTCTTGCTCTATGCATGTCATTTTTTTTTTTTTTTAATGATTTTTTAGTTGGGCTAATAATTCTTTTTCTGATCTTCCAGATCACACTAGGTGCAAGAAGAGAGCATACTCAAGAAATTATTGAACTAATAACTCTCTTTTCTGATCCTCCAAATCACACTAGGTGCAAGAGGAGAGCATACTTCAAGAAGTTATCAAATTTTCCCCTTTTTTTTTTTATGTAAGAGATCGGCTACCTAGTTACACTTCCCTGGCAAGGGCACCAAAATGTTTAGTCAATTTAGTATGTCCTAAATTGCTACATTAATTATCAATATGGGAGTCGTAAGCTAATGAAGTGTGGCGCACTTTATGTGCAAGACAACCTCTTTCTTACCTTTATTGTTTTCAATTTTATTTTGTTTTTGGGGTTTTGTCTTTGTTGGTCTCCTAATGCAAATGGAAATCCTATTCCTAAGTTTTAAGAATACTTTTAGAGGGCAAGTATGGATGTAGATTTAAGACAAGGTTTATGTCTCTTATGATAATTTCCATAACTTAGCACTTCAAAAGATCTCAAAACATGTTAGTGATAAAATTAGTACTTGAACAAGAATGTAAATGTGCAGCTACTTAAATCAATCAAAAGATGAAATATTGATCATGAAATCATTGTCTTTGTTGCCCATCTAATTACAAAAATAAAATCTAAACTATTGCACTCAAACAAACCAAAAATTGCAGACTAATGAAAGCAAGATCAATTTACTTCACTTATAATCCGATAGCTCGCCAAGTAGCTTTTAGGGGTTAAGCCATGGCACCAGAGATAACGTCGAATAACATGAAGAATTGATATCTAAATTACCTACTTGCAGATTAATGAAAGCAAAATCAAATTATTTCACTTATAATTTGATAGCTCGCCAAGTAGCTTTTCGGGGTGAAGCCATGGCACCAGAGATAACGTCAAATAACATGAAGAACTTGATATCTAAACTACCTACTTGCAGATTAATGAAAATAAAATCAAATCACTTCACTTATAATCCGATAGCTCGCCAAGTAGATTTTCGAGGTTAAGCCATGGCATCGGAGATAACGTCAAATAACATGAAGAATTTGATATCTAAACTAGCTAACAACAACAAATAAATATCACTGAAATCAAAGCATAACTGAAATTGAAAAGCTTAAAAAGTTTAGCAGAGAGGCAAATCTCATGTCACTATTTGATGCAAAAATTATATGAAAAAGCTTGAGCATAACCTATCTTGAAACACACTGATCAGTGTTAGTAAAAGCATGCAATGCTGGAAAATCATGTACAATAGTGAAAGATTAACACCATAAATAATTATGAAACATATACAGTTAAACAAATTATGAAACATATACAATGGAAATAAGAGAAATGATGCATGAAAACTTTACAAAAATGAAAAACAAAACCTCAGCCAGCAGGGGCCCTCTGCACAGCCTTTGGTTAATACGTTGTCAACCCAAAATCACGCTTAAACAGTCATAAGAAACAGAGTCTTTATATTGCAAAACAGAGGATATGTCTTTCTCCTTACAACAGCAGGGCTAACGCTACAGCAACAACATAAAAACTAATATCAAGACTAAATCATTGCGTTTGCAAACACATTATTTACAGAGGAAATTTTTTTTTTTTTTTTTTTTTTTTTTTTTTTTTTTTTTTGAGGAATCTTTAGCAAAAGACACGTAACAGGACAGAACCCGTAAGCTCAACGTTTTGGTTTCCATGATCATTCAATCTACAAAAGGTGGATGTTGGATTTGTGTCGTGGAGACAGCCTGCAGTTGTCAAGAGGGATCCACGAATCTAGGAATGGTCTCGGACCTTTCACGTGCTGAAAACAGAGACTTATTTGTTGTAGGACTCCTTGTTTGACCGTCCTTTGACCAAGGCTTTTCTTTATGAATTTGACTTAACAGATAGGACCTTGTCCATGTCCAGATCATTTCTGAGCTGCCCACGTGCCTCGTTTCACCTGCCAACACCTGTAACCTATAGAGCAATAAAAATAGCTGCGGAATCGCGAGTCAACTGCGGAAAGTGGCTACATTCCATAGCTGATGAACAGAATCTAAATCAAATAGCACACATAAGAATATAGTTAGAAAACCACTTAAATGCACTCCTAGAATCAATATGTAATGATCTTTGATAGCTTATGAGGCATTGATGCGGGAAAAAGGTCTAGGAAAGCATGTAGAAGAGAGGTAGTTTTAGGGCTCAACAGTGCCCACCGTCTCATGGATCTGTCTATCTTGTAAAAAAGTGAATTGTTCCTATGAGATGTAGTTGGAAAGTATGGGTCACATCCTGTTGGCGATGATCTTTGCAATAATCTTGTATAAGCAGTTACAGAGTGACATAGGGCGATATTCTTTGAAGGAGACCAAATTATTTGTTTTCGGGATGAGCGCAATGAAGGTAGTCGTGATGAATGTTGCTATATTCCCAATAATTCTCGAATCCTCCACTACTTTTAGCAGAACTCAAAAGGCTAAGTAGAACTCTATTGACCATCCATTAGGTCCTAGGCTTTTGTCTTTTTTAAACCACTGCAGGGTGGCCTCCAATTCTTCCAAAGTGGTTGCTTTGTTCAGGTCCCCTTCCTCCTCATGATCTACGAACCTCAAAAAAAGTTGAGCCACTCTTATGATGTTTGCAAGGTTTGCTTCCCACAGGGCACTGTAAATTCTTTTGAAATGAGAGGTTGCTAGCTCAACCAGTTGTTGAAAAGTGTTGACAACCTGTCCCTATTCATTATAAAGCTGCCAAATAGTATTGATCGCTTTCCTTATGTTAGCAAACTTATGATAGAATTTGGTATTTGCATCCCATCCTTCATCCATATTGCCCTGCTTCTTAGCCGCCAAGCTTCTTCACAGTCCTTTAGAATTTCCCCTCTAGCAGAGTATAGGGATGTGAGCTTTTCCTTGTGTTCAGTAGATGTGAATAGTCCTCTCAGATCATTTTCAAAAACAGATAAATCAGATTCTATCTGGTGTAGTGAGTGCTCATCCTGTATCCTTTTGTTGTGTGCCCAATGTTTGGACATTTTCTTCAACTTTGTAAGATTTTGTATAAAACCTTGAGTGGTATTACCCCCAGCCCCAAGCAGATTTGCTTTCCAAAAATCAGTGACCATGCTGATATAAGAGCCTTCCCTGAGCTAGGTTGGGCATAATTTAAAAGGTCCCTTGGGCTTTGTTCTACCTCCTACAATGTCCATATAAATGGGGAGATGATTAGAGATCCCCCCAGATCCAACCCATTGTCTGATGTGTAAGCCCAACTCAAGTACCTTCTCTTTGACCAAGAAGTGATCAAGTCTGTGAGCTAGACCATGTTCCCTTGTCCAGTTATTCCTCCAAGTCGCTTGTAGCTTAGCTGAAGGAATATCAATCAACTGATGTGTATCCAGAATGGATGATAAATAATCAGATAGGGAGTCCCTCTGAGCTCTGTGCCCCCAAGACTCAGCATGACCTATGGAAAAGTTGAGGTCGCCTCCAAGAATTAGATGGGCAGCCAAAAATTGCTCCGAACCCAGGAGATTTTCCCATAATGCTGGTCGATTTTGACATGGTCCATATATATTATAAATTATAAAATTCATTCCTAGATCCACTGAATGTATGTCAGCACCGATATGGCCTGTCCCTCCCCAACAATTATGCAGCTTTATGGAGCGGGAGTTGTATCCCATGGCAATGCCCCCAGATCTTCCATGAGCATCCAATCCGAAAATTAACCACCCTGGGAACATGTTTTGAAGGGTTTGGGAAATGAAAGTAGCAAATCCAAGGGTCTCTTGTGGAAAGATGATATCAAGCAAATCGGTTGTAATTAATCGATGGAGTGCTAATTTTTTGTCAGGCTTAGCAAGCCCCCGAAAATTGAAGGAGATGATTTTCATGGAGGGGGCTCAGAGGGGGTTTCTCTGGCTCTAAGGACCCCAGGTATAGTGGATTGTTTACCCAAATCAATCTCATCTCCTGCCACAGATTGAGCGATTATGATCTTGGAGGGTCTACCCCTATGGAGCTTCTGCGACAGGGGGGAGTGAATGATATCAAGCCCGACATGGTCCAAGGCCTTTCTCTTGGCTTTTGAGCGAGTCATATATCTAGACACAGTGGATGCCCGAATAAAGGTGGATGATGGAGGGAGAGGGGCGGTTGAAGGGAAGGAAGGAGTGGGGGTGTAAACGGGTCTGGAAGTACCATGGCAAAAAATCGGGGAAGAGGCGACACTAAAAGGGGCCAGACCCAAACCAAAAGTAACACCAGATGATAAGCCGGGAAATAAAACAGTAGTAATGTTATCAAGAAATTATGTGCAGCATGGAGAAGATGAAGTTAAGGGGAGGCTCTTACCCAGAGAAGGAGAGTCACCAGAGGTCACCTGTGCTCGTGCTAGAGGTGGGGGAGGAGGCCGGTGGGGAGGTCTGCCACGCTTCTTCAGAGTGGTCGGTGGGGGGTCCAAAGCCTTGCTTGCTGAGACCTTCTATGTCTCGGCCATCCTTCTGTAGGCTCTGAGTTCTGGGTCTGCTCCTCCTAGAATGGGGGCTCCTGTGCTATCGGTTCCTGAATTGGGGTGTTTTGTAACCCTTGCCGTTAAGTGGACAATCTTTAAACATGTGAGCCACCTTATGGCATCACCTACACCTAAAAGGGACACCCTCATAGTCCAATATCTGCTTTCTTGTAGCATTCTGCCACTGTATGTTAATGTACTCCAGAAGGCCATCTGAGAGGTCTAGGTGCACCAGTATCCTGGCAAAATCCATACGCCCCGTACTCTGAAAAGAATTATCATATGTGAGGTAGTTGCTGATAACCTTCCCAATCCATTCGAACACATCTTCCGTCCAGAAATGTAAAGGTAACCTCGGTAGGCGTACCCATATGGGTCCTGCATCGACCCTCTCTTGTTCCGGGTCAAACATAGGTGTCCATCTTTTGAGCAAAAATGGTGCTTAATCAATGTGACATATAAGCATTATATATATGTGTGTGTGTAAAATATCTCAAATGCACTTATATGTATAGAGATGGTAAATAAAGGAATATAAAAAGGTAATGGAAAAATATATAGGCATGATTATATATTTAAATACATATATAAGATCTCAAAGGCATTCATATGTATAGAAATGAGAGGAAAAGTAATAGAAAAAGGTAATAGAAAAATATATAAGTAGGACTATATATATATATATATATATATATATATATATATATATATATATAATCTGCATTAATATGTATAGAGATGAGAGGAAAAGAAATATAGAAAGGTAATGGAAAAAGGAAATATTGAGAAACATCTTTAAGTAAAAGAGATAAGCTTTAATGCATAGAATTTTTGTCACAATTTCAACTTGCAATCATGTAAAAAAAATGGTATTTTTATATAAAAAATTGTAAAGTATTTTTGTGACTATATAGTAGAATCGAGAGGTTATTACCACCTTGCACAAGTAATGTAGACAAACAATTAAGCAAAGAAAAATCACAAAGAAAATGTATTTTGAAACTGGTAAAATGTTTTACTTGATTATTAAAAATAAATAAATAAATAAATTTACTTCGTCAAAATTACAGTGAAATTGGTATTTTTCTATGTTTAAAAAGAAAATGTTACATGAACTCTTAATAAATTCAGAATTAAGATGAATCTATACCAATTATTAATAATATTATTTATAATTATATACATATCACATCTTTATGATGATGATGATGATGGTGGTGGTTAACGTCCACTGAGACCAAATTGGTCTATCGGACCTATAATTTTCTTAGTTTTTTATTGTTTGGCTCCTCATCTTTCTTGGCGAGATTGGTGCTGTAACTTTCTTCTTCTTTTTTTCTCTACGGTCTTCCAACTTCCTTTATCTTGCATCTCCTTCATCTCTTCTGGTTCTTGGGACATTGGTGTCTTAGCTTCATGATCTATTGTGTTCCTCCTTTTGAAGATAGTCAGAGAAGAAGTTTGGTCTAGGAGATCTGCTTTACTATTAAATGAAGATTATTCTGTGTGGTATTAGAATCCTCATAATTGTTGATGCTTGAGGTGTTGTCGAGTTCACTTTTTTGTTGTTGGGCGGGGCTTTCCCCCTACTTGTCTTGAGAGCTGTTTCTTTCTTTCTCGATTTCTTGTGATTCAAAGTTTTCTCGAGAGGATTCTTCTTTGATGACAGTGTAGTGTTCTTTTTGTGCTCCTTCCCACCATGTAGATCTCTGGTGATTTTTTCTAGCAGAATTTTTCTGGGAGGCTTTTGGGCAATTTTTGGCTAGATGGCTTGTCTCAAAGCAGGATCAACATCTGAAGAAGACACTTTCATAATCGAGTTTTTGGTTCCACACATAGTCTTTACTTGTTAGGTGTATTTCCACTGGGAATCCGCCGCTGAAGTCCATTTCCACACAGATGCCTGCATAGGTGGTTCTGACATATTCCTCTTTTTCTGGGCACCTGCAGTAAAATTTCCCAATTGCATTTCCAATGGGTTTTAGCGATGAGGAATTCCAGAGATGCAAGGGTAGGTTTGGCAATCTCACCCAAACTGGTGCTGAGGTTATGATTATTATTGAGGGATCGAATGATGGGTTCCATGGCTTCATGAATAGGCTTGAGTTTTCCCAAAACCAAGGGCCATAATCTAGAATACATTGTTTGCTCTCAGGGTTTTCAAAATCTACTATAAAGAAACCCCTAGCACAGGGGTAGATATTAATTGCATCAGAAATGACAGGTTTCCATACCTCCGAGATCCAACTGTGGAGAGTTGTTAGCTGCGGCCAAAAACCATTGAATCGACAAATTAGGGCACTTTCAGAAAACTTCAAAGCCTCATCGAGTGAGGCCTGGTCCACTTGGACAGTAGGAGATGGGGCTTCATTGACGATATGGGCAGGAGCTTGCCCCCCAGAGGCGAACGGATCTGAGCCATCAACTATTTTCGTGAAGCTGGGAGCCATCTGGAGAATGCTCTCCTGTTGAATATAAAAATGTTTCTGAATAATTTTACAAAAGGGAGCCACACAGGTTGTTCAGATCTGTCTCAGATCTATAAATCTATAATATGCAATCCACTGGTCGAAGATCCCGCCAGAAGGCCGCAAAAGAAACCCTCTGGCCATAAAAGAAACAGAAGGGCCGTAGAAGAAACCCTATGGGCGCAGAAAAAACAGAAGGGTCACAGATTACTCACGCTAGCCGCAGAAGAAACCCTAGATCGCCATAGTAATAACTATGAAAAGAAGAAATGTTAACGGTTATTTTCCTTTGGCCACAGAAGAAACAGAAGGGCCGCAGTCACGCTGGCCACAGAAGAAACCCTAGATCGCCGCAATATTATTGACACTGGCCATAAAAGAAACAGAAGGACCATAGTCACACTAGCCGCAAAAGAAAACCCACAGAAGAAGGGCCATAGTCACGCTGGCCGCAGTCACGTTGATCGCAGAAGAAAGGAATATTAGAAACATTCTTATTTTTAATTTCATTAAAAATACTAATTTATATATATATAGTTTCCACTGGAAAAATCCGTAATTTTTCATTAAGATTGAAAAAATTACATATTGTAGATGCTTTACGCATATGCGATTTCCACTGTGTGTATAACAGTGTTCCATATTTACATAAATATATCGTGCAGAGCACTATGTAGATCTCCGAGAAATAGTTCTGTCATATAAGACTCGATACATTTTGCCATAAGGCAGAAAAAAAAACAGTATCTTTCCCACAAAAAATATGCATTTTATGATCATCATAGATAAACACTGGCTGCATGACAAAAAAACAAAAATCCTTTCGGTAATTAAGATTCAGGTGCATGCTGGCATTCCTGGTCTATGTATGGCCGGTGGAAATATCCGTATTCATTTCCTCCCTTCACCTCCGCGATCTCCCATATGCCTCTGTCCATCAGCGTGGCCTCCTTGGATAATTTGTCAGCATGGCCGTTATGTTCCCTGTAAATGTGGGAGCACGAGATGTTGTTAAAAGTTGCCTTGAAAACAAAAACTTCATTTAGGATGATGCTGAGTGTGTGTATGTGATAGTCAGATATGCCATTGAACCAATTTATTGCAGTTTTTAAATCCCCGAAAAATATTAATACTGGTGCAATGATGGTGTAGAGCAAAGTGGAGAAGATGTCGCAAGGTTATGAGCTCAGCATAGTTGTTAGTTCCTGTGCCCAGGCCTGATTTTACTTTGTAATATTGATGTTCATTCAAATGTAATATAAAACCACCCCCACAGCTTTGATGATTTGCAGCCCCATCAAAGAAGGCCCAAGGGATATTTTTGTCAATGCAAGGGGGCAGATGAGGATGGCGTTCTTTTGGGGGCAGAGGGTCAGGGAGTTCCTTATAGGCAGCAGTGATCGCAACTTCGATCAATGGCTAGATGATAGGCCTGTTTTCAAAAATAGAGCGATTGCGAATTTGCCAATTTACAAGAATCGGGAGGAGTGTACATTTCGATCCCTTGTGTTTTTTAGCCCAATTTTCCCAAGCCTCGATGAGGTCCGATCCTTCCCAATTGCCATTGTAAGTGATGTGATTTAAGAGAGATCGCCATAATTCTAGTGTAGCACTGCATCTCAAAAAGAGATGCTCTGTGGATTTCGATGCGTCTTTGCACAGCACGCACCAAGTCGGCCCATATATTGCTCTATGCATTAGGTGTTCTCCTGTAGGTACCTTATTCCCCAATATGCACCAGGGAAAAAAAAAAAAAAAAAAAAAAAAAAAAAAAAAAAAAAAAAAAAAAATTAAATTATTGATATAGGCGGAGATGTTAGTTTCCAATTGCTTTGCCACCAGGTCGCGATATGGTCTGGTTTTTTGTGACTGCTAAGTGAGATATATCCAGCCTTTGGAGAATATTTTCCATTCTCTGCGTGACTCCAAACGAGTTCATCTAGACCGTCTCTGATTCTTATGTGAGATTCGATTAGAGCCGCTATGTAGTCTTGCCATTCCTGATGCCATCTGAGTGGCAAATTCACTTGATGCGCCGACTTCCATGCTTGATGAAAGATCCCGGAGTTTCCCTGATCAGCAACTTGTGCGATTACATTAATGTCACGGGGAGTGTAGGTACTGAATTAGATCTTGTGATAGGGTATGCCTACCTCCACTACCAATCCATGGGTCCATCCCTATTCTAGCCAGAGATCCGTCGTTTATTTTCCAAACCAGGTTATCCATGATTAGGGGTAATGAGAATAGCAAGGCCTTCCAAACAGTTGATATACTTATCCTATTCCAACTAGGGAGCCTTACCTAGTCCAGAATATCTTGTGGCCAAATGTATTTATGGTATGATAAACGAGACCATAAGTTCTGGCTTGTTAGCAGCGACCAGCTCAATTTTGCTGCCATTGCTTTTGCAAATAAAGGAAGATCCTTTAGGCCCCAGCCCCCCACCTTTTTGGGAGTGCAATCTTTTGCCATCCAATCCAAGCAAAAATGCACTTGTCCTGGCTTCCAGCCCAGAGGTATTTGTTACAAATTTGCTGAAGTCGAGCGAGAATATTTCTGGGAATCCAGGCAAGTGCCATCCAAAAGACTGGGGTTGCTTCCAGCACTGATTTGATGAGAACTAGCCGCCCAGCTCTGGAAAGATATCTGTGACTCCAACAATTTAGCCTTTTCTCCAATTTGTTGACTAACCAGACCCAGTTTGCAATTCTTTGACTCGCAGGTTTTAACCAGAATCCTAGATATTTTAGGCCCCTGTCCATAGGGTGAATAGAGTATGGGAAGGCTTGATGAGCAATTTGAGCTTTGTTTACCGAGGATCGGGCGAAAATGATCGTGGATTTTTGCTGGTTAACCATCATGCCAGTGGCCTTCATGAAAAGTTGGAGGATTCGGGAGAAGGATAGAGAATCTCGGATGCTACCATCCAGAAGAATGAGTACACCATCCACAAAGAGTAGATGTGTAAGATAGCAATCATCTGTGATCTTGAGACCGCTGAGGGATCCCTCTCTTTTAGCAGAAATGTTTAGACGGCTCAAGCCCTCCATGACCATGAGGAATAATGGGGGGAGAGAGGACATCCTTGTCGAAGTCCCCTTTCAGAGTGGAAGAAATGGGAGGCCGATCCATTGATGAGCACACTATAAGAAGGGGTCATAATGCAAGCCATGATCCAGTTGATAAGAGATAATGGAAAACCCAGATGAATGAGAAGCATTTTAATGTAAAGCTAGCTAACCCGATCAAAGGCTTTTGACAGATCAATCTTCAGGAGAATGCACTTTAGATGTTTAGACCAAATAGAATGCAGGGCCTCTTGGGCAGAACCGATGGCTTCATGGATTTGTCTATCCTCTAGGAAAGAAAATTGCTGAGGAGCAATGTGTTTGGAGAGGATGGGTCTGAGACGATTGGAAATAATCTTAGAGATGATTTTGTAAAGATAGTTACACAGGGAGATGGGACGATAGTCATCGAAAGAGGAAGGGGAGTCAATCTTGGGGATGAGGGCTATGAATGTTGAGTTGATAGCATGATATAAACAACCCGATGATTTGCTTTCCTCCACCACCCTCAGCAAGTCTTGACCCAAGAGTTCAAAAAAGGTTAGGTAAAACTCAATGGACCATCCATCCGGGCTAGGGCTTTTATCTTTCTTGAACCATTTTAATGTGCCCTCCAATTCCTCCATGGTGACCGGAGCCGTAAGATCTTCAGCGTCTTCCTCATTTACATATCTGGGAAAATGATTTGCCACATTAATAATTTCTGCCAGGTTTGTTCCTGGTGGAGATTTGTAAATGCTTCTGAAGTGGTTAGTGCCAAGCTGGAAGAGCTTATTGAATGAGTCTGCAAGACCCCCCTCTGGTAGAGGCAGATTCCATATAGTATTTGAGACTTTCCTTCCTTTTGCATAATTCTGAAAAAAACTTTGAGTTTTCATCTCCAACTTTCAACCAGATAGCTCTGCTTCTCAACTTGTGAGATTCCTCCCTTTGTCTAAGGATGCTTGCTTTTTGGTTTTCCAGTTCAAACAATCGAGATTTTTCCTCCCCCGAGATGAATCCCAAATTCCAATCATCCTGTAGAGAAAATAGCTCAGCTTCAATATTGGTGAGCTGTTCGGATTCCTTTCTGTTTTTTTCCTTTACCCAATTGATGGTTAGATGCAAGGTGAGGTTATTACAAAAACCCTTTTCCGGGGAAGCCTCTCTGTCAATGGGATGTGCCTTCCAAAAGTCATTGACCAATTTTATGAATCCCTGATCTTGTATCCATGTGTGATTGAATTTAAATGGGGCTTTTGGTTTCTGGTGTGGCCCAAAAATCTCCAGGTATAAAGGGGAATGATCAGATATACCCCCTGAACCTACCCATTGCTTATAATGATGAAACTGTTGAAGCAGAGGACCCTTCATCAAGAATCTATCCAATCTGTGAGCTAATGTTGTCGAGCCCACCCTTCTGTTCCTCCATGTGGGCTGAGGCTTCTGCATGGGGACATCAATGAAATTTGTCTGATCCAGAATGTTCCTCATGAATTCCGTGATGGCATCCACCTGTGCCGAGGACCCCCATGATTCACTGAACCCCAAAGAAAAATTTAGATCCCCACCCAGAATGGTGTGATCTTGGGCCAAAAGTGAAAGATTAAGGAGGTGCCTCTAAAAAGTCTTCCTCTGGTGATAGGGACCATAAACGTTCAAAACTCTGAGAGATTTTCCAAGCTCCGATGAAAAAGAATCAATACCCAAGTTCCCTAGACCTCCCCATGTTGCATCGATTTTGATGGTTATGGGGTTGTAATCGATGGCCAGACCCCTTGATCGTCCAATAGCATTGGTCGCCATGAATTTCCATTTTGGGGCCAGAGCTTGTAAGGAGAGGGTAACATTCTCCGCTGGACCTAGAGTCTCCTGAAGTAGAATAATGTCAGGTTGTTCTACCTCGAAGAGCCTCTGTAGGGCTAGTTTTTTGGGGGAGCTAGCCAGACCCCTGCAATTGAAAGAGAAGCATTTCATGGGGGAACACTTCTCGGGGTTGGAATTACTCTAAGGACCCCTTCAAGAGTAGATTGACGACCTGATGCAACCTCTGCCCCAGCCCGTCTGATAGATTTTGAGAGTTCGGTCTTCCTACCCCTCGTGGTCATAGGTCCCGTCCCTGAATGGATAATACCCAACCCCACCTGACTGCCTAGTAGATCAGCTTTGTGCGAACGGGATCGAAGTGCATAAGGATGGGAGGTTGATTTACAGGGAGATGACTGCGAGGTAAATGAGGAAGAGGGTGGAATAGATGGCTGAACCGTAGAAACAATCGGGGGAGGGGATGATATGATGTAGTGTGCAGATGATATATGTGCATTTGATGCAACCAAAATCGATGATGTATCAAGTGAACTGGGAGATAGGGTTAGAGAGGTACCCGAGACCTGAGCAGCCTCTGCTGCTGCCCGAGCCCTGGTCATCGGTGGGGAGGACGATCCGAAACCCTTTTTTCCTGATTTCTGTGGAGTAGCTTGAGGAGAGACCTGTGAGGCAGGTGAGGGACCCTGAGGTTGGCAAGTAATAACAGGGGAGGCACCTCTAGATGGGATTGGAGTAACCTTTGGAGACTCCTTCAATTTTTTATTGAGCAGACAATCCTTGAACAGATGCCCCACTTGATGGCATCGATTGCAGCGAAACGGGACACCTTCGTAGTCCAGGATCTGTATTCTGCTGTATTTACCCCATTGCAGAGTGATCTTTTCTTCCAACCCTTCTCGTGTGTCCAGGTGAACAAGCACACGAGCTAGTGTACGCTTCTTTGATTCGACAAACGTGCGGTCATGGTCCAGGTATGTGCCAAGCGCATTGCGAATCCTAATGAGTACATCCTCGTTCCAGTATTGCAGCGGTAATCCCGGCAATCGAACTCACAGGGATCCCGCCCCAATCTGTTCACGCTCTCGGTCAAAAAGGGGACTCCACCTCTTGAGCAGGACTGGTGCCATTTCGATGTGCCAGTACTTTGCCAGAACCAGGTCCGTGTAAATTTCTTTAGCAAAGTGGAGAGAGAACCACCCACGGGGGAGAACATGGACATCAAGCAATTCTTTAAGCATACCACCCCAGATCTCCTTTACCCATAGCGTCAATCTGTTAGCTGAGTATGCCCGACCTCGCACATGTCCTACCAGAACAGTACAAGCAATAATTGCCGCTTCCCTGATGGCTGATGTTTCTCCAAACCTTATGGTGATGTCCTTTGATGTTGCCTTGATACACCTTGATTTCCGCTTCTTGGTGCGTGGAGCCGAGGGATGATCCACAAAGGGGTTTTGTGTCCCCTCCGGAGATGTGGATTTTGTAGCTTTCACATTAACCGCCGGGGTTTCAACCCAGACACGGGGGGGGCTTGAGATCCAGTAACAGGGGCTGCCACCGAAGGGATTGGAAGAACAGTGGAGAGGGGCGGGTGCGGATCAAAGGATAGCTGATGAGGCGTGTAGGTAGATAAGATATGCAGGGTGCTAGGGGATAGGGGAGGTGCTTCCAGACCCGACGAGAAATCAGAAAACGGTACTGAGGCAGATGGAGCCGGTATATATTTAGGCAATGAGACCACGGGCGAGGTGTCCTGCAGAAAGGAATCCGAATCCCCCGGAAATTGTGAAACCGACATTGAGAAATTAGGGTTATCGAAAATGACCTGGTCCTCGAGCGGATCCGCGGAGTAGTCGACTAGGTCGGTCTCCATGTGACCTTCCATCTTTGCTAGCGGGAACGGAACGGACAACTGCGAAACGAGGACAGCGGGGAATACGATGCGAGCGCAACAGTGCAAAACGATGAAAACTGAAAAACCCTCATACGCTTGCGGTATCTTCAGGTGCCCTAACGCTGTTACCCTAGACCGGCGCGCTCCATCTCTGGAGAATA
>APFE031310276.1:26596-89646 GCA_000404065.3 Pinus taeda
ATAACTTCATATTTAAATTTAATTTATAAACATATAAATATTCAATATATAAAATAATTTGTTTTTTAAGTTATATATGTCTATTTATCTATATATATTATTAATGTCTTGCATATCACATTAAAAAGTTACCAACCAATATAAATCCATCTTAAGCATGTATCTAGCTTGCTCAAAGAGATGGTGCAAACCTTTTTTAGAGTGCAAAATTTGAAAGAAATATTGCATCTCTCTCATCCCTTCATAGATCACAATGAACTTGTACTCTCTCTCTATATATTCATTGTTTAAACTCTATTTTTTAATGCTATATGCAGTAAATAACTTAAACTTGTAAGTCCAAAAAAAAATTGTTGGATTATAAGGAAAATTGACAAAAAAAAATATGCCTAAAAATGACCAAAATGTAGTAAAACTACTTCAAACATTTTAACCATTAAAAATATATATATATATATATATATATTTATATATATATATATATTATATATATATATAATATATATATATATATAAAGTAATTAGTTGACATTAAAATATTGTTTTTTTGTAAGCTTTGTAGGATCACATCTTCATCATGTCCAACTTCTCATGGGGACATTAAAATATTTTAACTAACATGTGCATTGATACATTTTATTATGAATGACACTGTGCACATTAAAATTGGTTTTTATTGTTTGTTATTAATATATTTTTAAACATGAGTCAATATTACTTAATATTGCATATTAAAATTGATGATTCACATTGAATTTTTTTATTATTATGAATATTTTCAAATGTCACATATTAATTTTATATTAATAATTGAGAACTCCCTCGTATTATTCTTATATATTTTCTTTTGATGTTTCTTTTCTATATATATATATATATATATATATATATATGAAGTTGATATCGACATAAATTAATTAATATAGAGTTTCAAATAGTTTATTTTAATTTTGTGTTGAAATATTTTTGAAAAGTATAAGGTTTAAACATCTTACATTTTTTCACTTCTAATTATTTTATCTATTTTTAAAGTTGATATAAAATTATATTAAGCATATGAACATCAAATTATTTTATTTATGATTGAGAGTGAGTGAAATATTTTTACCACATTAGATTGTAATATCAACCACAAAACTAGTGACCATAGTGAGGTTGAGATTATTGATGTTTTATAGAGCTTTTGATTAAAACTAACTAAACATGCATATCGATTTTTGTTTTTTTATTATCATAGTAGACATTACTTTTCTATTTTGAGAGTATTTTCTATTTAAGAAGGACATGTGTCAACTCTGTATTGAGCACTAATGAAATTACACATAGCCCTCATATTGGCTATAGAATTGGCTATAGAATGCAGTGCAAACATGTAACTATATGTATTATCAAAGGTTTAATAAAATTAAAAATAAGAATTTTTTATATATAAAGATGAAAAATTAATATGAATATAAATAATGTTATTATAGATCATAATAGATCGATTTTAACTCCAGATCTACCAAGTGCTAAGTGACTTTGTGCATGTTTTTTAATTTTAAGAGATTTGATCCCTCTAAATACTTCATAACCATGAAATTAAAATGGATCTATGCTAATTATAATAAAGATGAAAAAACACTTTACCCACGACTCTTTTTTTCTTTTTTTTGGAAAAAGCAACATCTTGTTATTCATTAAATTGAATCAAGGATATTTACAAATAGACAATTCTGCAAGAAGAATCAACAACCTAGAGAGTTGTTATACCATCTATTAATCGATCAAAACATAGAGAGACCAAGACATTGTGAAAACAAGACTACAAGAACAAAAGGACTGACTATTAACTGAATAGTCTCTAGGAAAACCAACCTCATATCAAGACAACAAAATTAAATATTTGCGAGATGAAGCCTGTTAACAACTATCCTTGCATAAGATTAAAAAAAAAAAAATGACTTTGGAAGTCTATGCCAAGACAAATCCCAAGCGATACCGAAAGCAAAAAACAAAAAGGAGAATTAAAACAATTGATAGAGACTAGCATGAAGACTATCTCTCACAAAAAATTCTTCAAGGTGGATAGTTCTAGGCTGCATTTGAAGACCTTCTTTGGATAGAGAGTCAACCTGAATGTTGAATTCTTTGTGGACATGAAAAAAAGATATGGATTCAAAGCCATTGCACAACTCCTCCACTTTGACCTTCCAATTATAGAGGTTCATGACCTGTAAGTTAGAATTTCTTGTCAACCAATCAATGATAATCTTGGAATCTTCACCGATCATTATATTAGAGATGAGTAAAGACTTTGGTATCAACATAGCTACCCAAGCGACCAACATTTCAACTTTTATGTTTGTGCCCAAACCAAAACTAGTTTTGGCTTTTATAACATGCTTTCTTCCAAGGAGGATGATGAAACCACCAACACACTTGCCTTGTTGCGATACACCATCAAAAAAAGCTACAGGAAACCAGAGATTAAGTCCTAGACTAATGACATTCTTTGTGAAATGGTCTTTCATCTTAGGAGGATACTCTCTCTAGAGAGCAACAACTTTATATGAGGCCAACAATGTGTTGGGCCTATTAATATTTTCAAAAATCAACTTATTTCTTAGCCCCCAGATTTTCCATGTTGTGAAGACTGGGATTGAGAAAAAAAATCTCTTTTTGTCTTAATAGAAATGAAGGCAATCTAGAAAAGAGGTAAAATGATTAGAGGACTTGATTTTAAGAGCATCTAACATGGAAACCCACAAAGATTTTGGCACTTCACACCTTAGAAAAAGGTGATCTATGTTTTCCTCTTCATCTCTGCAAAGGACACGAGTATTGGGCCCTCGAAAATCCCTCTTTTGTAAGTTGTCCCACGTCAGAATTTTGTTCTTAAAGACTAGCCACATGGAAGTTTTCAATTTTGTGGGCATTTTCCATTTCCATATTATTGGGTACCACCAGAGAGCTTCTCCATGATAGAGGGAAGAGGTAATGGTGTTATAAACTAATTTGGATAAAATAATTTATGAGTAGTTCTCCCAAGCCCACACAAGGCTATCTTTTTCCCTAGAGAGGCTGATACCATTGAGATATAAATTATGGAAAAATCAACCCCATTCCATGGCTAAGTCACCTTACAGACACAAATCTGAAGAGGAGAGCCAATGGCCCTTGGAATAATCAAAGGGGGAGGAGTTGAAGGCTTGCGCTAAAATGAACATACCTTTGGAATTGTGTGAATAGATTAGAGCATCAGAAAGAAAACATAAATGAATGCCTCCAATAAATGGATATTTGTTGAGATGGACGTGACGCCCATTGTCGACCTTCAACAAGATCCATATGAAAATCTAGGGAAAGAAATTCATAAGACTTTTCCAGACTACGGATCCAGGGATAAAAGAGGAAGAGACAACAACAACCATCTTATGGACCTAATCATGCAAAGGTTGGTTTTTAAGATATTTGTCTTTGATAACAATACTTCAAAGACCATTGCCTTTGATAACTCCCCACATGCTCTTAGTTGAAAGAGCTTTCCTAAACTAGTAGAGATTTTTGAAGCCACAACCCCTCACATCTTTGGGTTTCAAGAGGGTCTCCCAACCAACAAGGTGAATTTGGTTTTTCTCTACCTCACCTGACCATAAAAATTGAAACATTCTTTGCCTAATTATATTGATCACAAAAGACAATTTTTTTGATCAAACTCATCCAGAAAACAAGGATGTTGTCAATCACCAATTTGACTAACACCAGATGGCCTCCGAGTGATAACAACATATAACACCAATAACTAATTTTCTTCTCTACCTTCTTAATGAGCCAAATCCAATCTTCTTTCTTGTAGCTGTTGAGTTTGAGCCAAAATCCAAGGTATTTGAATGCTTGGTCCAAGTTTTCCTTCTTATAGGGCCAAATGCTCGAAACTCTTACCATAACAAAATCCTTGATCTCATGAAAAGGAAAGCATGATTTATCTAGCCTGACCTCCATCCCTGAAGCCATATAGAAAGTCGAGATGATTCTCTTATATATAGACCATTCTTCCAGGGAACCATCTCCAAAAATCAACGTGTCGTCAACAAATAATAAATGGGCGATAATTATACCGACTGAGACTTTAATACCTTTTAAAGAACCTTCTTTTCTCTTCTTCAAAATAAGTCTACCGAGGCCTTCAAAGACCAAAAGGAAAAGGAGGGGGGACAGAGGGCATCCATGATGGAGCCCTGTAGAACCTGTATAAAAAGGAGGTAGGGGAGCCATTAATCAATAACGCAAAGGAAGCAGAGGAGACACATGCTATTATCCAGTTGGTTACACAAGGACTTAGGTTGATTTTTATAAGCAACCTCATAAGGAAATCCTAATTTACCTTATTAAAGGATTTCTTAAGATCTAATTTGAAAATGGGATCTTTGATCTTCTTATTCTTGATCAAATGGAGACATTCTTGAGCTAACCCAATAGCCTCATGAATCTGACGACCTAACAAAAACCCAAATTGTTCCTTGAAGACTTCATAGGCTAAATTCACCTTTAGATGGGTGGCGATAGTTTTAGAGATGCCTTTGTATACCAGGTTACACAAAGATATAGGGTGAAATTGGTCAAAGGAGAGGGGTTTAGAAGATTTGGGGATTAATGCTAGGTAAGAAGCATTAATGGAGCTACTAACTCTAGATTTGACCCTCAATTCCTTGACAACCTCTAATAGATTAGGATCCAACAGATAAAAAAAGTAAAGGAAAAATTCAGTAGACCAACCATCGGGCCCAAGGTTGTTATCTTTAGCACAAGACTTCAGGACACCTTCCAGTTCTTCCAAGACAAGTACCAACCAACAAAATCTACCTCCTCATCAGAGAAAAACGTGGGAAAAGATTGATTACCTGTAGTTGGTCCATCAAATTGTTGACCTTGGGCTGCTTTAGGAGTTGGTAGAAGTGGGAGACTGTAACACACTTTAGGTTGTCGGAATCTGCAATAATCGAACCGTCCAAGCCCTTAAGTTCCCAAATGGAGTTTGTGTTTTTCTTGTAGGAGGCATACTTGTGAAAGAACATGGAGTTTCCATCCTCTTTGGAAATCCAGTTAATTCTACATTCTTCTTCCTTTAGCTTTAGAATGTGCAACTTTCTCAACTGCAGATTGCAAAGATGCTCTTTAAAATATGGAGAGAAAATTTATTTGGAGCATGAACAATTGAGGAAATCTATCTCTTGCTCAACGGCTTCGTACTCCTTATTTAGTTCCTTCTTTTTGTTCCATTCCCATTTGAACACCAAAATTTTCAATTTATTTAACTTATAAGAGAATGAGTCCATATCAGACTCGAACAACAGTACTTCCATCGAAGTCCAAGAATCCCTCACTAGTCTTCAAGCCATATTTGGTTGAATTGAATGGAGCGGGCTTGTAGGATTTTTGAATCTCAATCTCCAAGAACATTGGTAGGTGATCCAAGATGATTTTTGAACCAATCTAGGATCTGAAATGACTAAAGTAGGGAAAGAGACTTTCGGCCAGAAGGAAACAGTCTAATCTTCTTGCTATCCCTTCACAGTTCATTTTGGAATTTTGCAAGGTAAGGGCCATTGAAGCCGGACAAACATCAATTAGCCTCACACCTTGAAAAAGGGAGTTGAAACACATAACAAGAGGATCTAATTTAGCTTTGTTGCCCCAAATTTCGTTTGCTGGAAGAGTTAGATTTAGATCCCTATGAGTATCGACTTATTGCTACTCAAAAGATGACTATTCTTAAATATGTCCCAAAAACTCCTCTTTTCAGAATAAAGCCCATAACAGTTGACCAATATCACCGATCTAGAGAGACCCTTGAACTAGCTTTCAAAAATAATTCGCACTTTGGATTGAAAGGTCGAGAAAGAAACAAAAAACAAATCCCAAATCACTTCAAAGCCACCAAACTAACTCTCTACCTATGTCATATATACACACAAAACATACTTATCTTATTATTCACACTTCCTCATAATCTACTTAATCCAAAATAGTAAGTAACATGTAAACACCTTACTCTTAACAATGTGGCAGCTAAGAGAAAGGACCATACTTAAAGGGCCAAATGCTCGAAACTCTTACCATAACAGAATCCTTAGTCTCATGAAAAAGAAAGCATGATTTATCTAGGTTGATCTCCATCCTTGAAGCCAGACAGAAAGTCAAGATGATTATCTTATATATAGACCATTCTTCCAGGGAGCCATCTCCAAAAATCAACACATCGTCAACAAACAATAAATGGGATATAATTATATCGGCTGCGACTTTAATACTTTTTAAAGAACCTTCTCTTCTCTTCTTTAAAATAAGTTTGTTGAGGCCTTCAATGACCAAAAAGAAAAGGAGGGGGGATAGAGGGTATCCTTGATGGTGCCCTTTGGAACCTATAAAAAAGGAGACGAGGGAGCCATTAATCAATAACGCAAAGGAAGCAGAGGAGACACATGCCATTATCCAGTTGGTTACAGAAGGACCTAGGTTGATTTCGATAAGAAACATCATAAGGAAATCCCAATTTACCTTGTCAAAGGATTTCTTAAGATCTAATTTGAAAATGAGAGCTTTGATGTTCTTATTCTTGATCAAATGAATACATTCTTGAGCTAACCCAATAGTCTTGTGAATTTGACGGCTAGGCATAAGCCCAAATTGTTCCTTGGAGACTTTAGAGGCTAACCTCACCTTTAGATGGGTGGCGATAGTTTTAGAAATGACTTTGTATACCAGGTTACACATAGATACAGAGCGAAATTGGTAAAAGGAGAGGGGTTTGAAGATTTGGGGATTAATGCTAGGTAAGAAGCATTAATGGAGCTACTGACCCTAGATTTGACCCTAGGTTTCTTGACAACTTTAATAGATCAGGATCTAGCGGATAAAAAAAGTGAAGGAAAAATTCAGTAGACCAACCATCGAGCCCAAGGCTCTTACCTTTAGCACAAGACTTCAGGACACCTTCCAATTCTTCCAAGACACCTACCGACCAACAAAATTTGCCTCCTCATCAGAGAAAAAATGTGGGAAAAGATTGAATACTTGTAGTTGGTCCATCAAATTGTTGACTTGGGGTTACTTTAAGAGTTGGGAGAAGTGGAAAGCTGTAACACACTTTAAATCGTTCGAATCTGCAATAATCAAACCGTTCGAGCCCTTAAGTTCCCAAATGGAGTTTGTGTTTTTCCTATAGGAGGCATACTTGTGAAAGAACATGGAGTTTCCATCCCCTTTGGAAATCCAATTAATTCTACTTTTAATTCTCCATTCTTCTTCCTTTAGCTTTAGAATGTGCAACTTTCTCGATTGCAGATTGCAAAGATGCTCTTTAAAATCTGGAGAGAACATTTCTTTGGAGAATGAACAATTGAGGAAATCTATCTCTTGCTCAATGGCTTCCTACTCCTTATTTAGTTCCTTCTTTTTGTTCCATTCCCATTTGACCACCAAAAGTTTCAATTTATTTAACTTATAAGAGAATGAGTCCATATCAGACTCAAACAACAATACTTCCATCGAAGTCCAAGAATGCCTCACTAGTTTGTTGAAGGACTGGTCTTCAAGCCATATTTGATTGAATTGAATGGAGCGAGCTTGTAAGATTTTTGAATCTCAATCTCTAAGAACACTGGTAGGTGATCCAAGATGATTTTTGAACCAATCTAGGATCTGAAACGACTGAAGCAGGGAAAGAGACTTTCGGCCAGAAGGAAACAATCTAATCTTTTTGCTATCCCTTCGCAGTTCATTTTGGCATTTCGCTAGGTAAGGGCCATTAAGCCCAGACAAACATCATTTAGCCCCACACCTTGAAAAAGGGAGTTGAAACACATAGCAAGAGGATCTAATTTAGTTTTCTTTCCTCAAATTTCGTTTGTTGAAAGAGTTAGATTTAAATCCTTGCGAGTATCGACTTATTGCTACTCAAAAGATGACTATTATGAAATATATCCCAAAAACTCCTCTTTTCAAGGCCCATAATAGTTGACAAATCTAGAGAGACACTTAAACTAGCTTTCAAAAATAATTCCCACTTTAACGTGAAAGGTCGAGAAAAAAACAAATTACAAATCCCTTTAAAGGGAAAGGTCGAGAAAGAAACAAAATACAAATCCCAAATCACTGAAAGCCACCGATCTAACCTTCTACATATATCATATAACATATAACCAAACAAAACATACTTATCTTATTATTCACACTTCCTCATAATCTCCTTAATCCAAATCCAAAATAGTAAGTAAACACCTTACTCTTAAATCGTAAATAACGTGTAAACACCTCACTCTTAACAACGTGGCAGCTGGAGAAAGAAGCATACTTTAACTCTTCCCATATCCAGGTACGAACATTTTTATAATCCAAAGCACATGAGTACCCAAATTGCCAACCAAAAACAATTTATCCTCCTCCGTTAAAAGAAGAATTTGTCATTTTATAATTATGACATATTTGGAAAACTTTCAAAATTATGCAGTGGTAGTTTTTTAATGAAACTCTATACTCATAAATGATGACATTTGACCCAGTTATATGTGAAACATTTACAAAGTGTGGCGCTCTAATCAAGAGCTTTTTGGAATATCAACAAAACATTAAAAACACAAATCTCCGAGCATCAGCGCCACTTGGGTTGTACAACTCTCGGTGCAGCAAAAACAATCCCCGTTACGGAGATTTGAACCCAAAACAATAAGTTACTGAAAGATTATAATTTTTGGGTCACAGATTAAATTGGTGAGGAAGATGTGGGTGTGATGTGTGTGGGGGCGGTGAGTGTTATGATCTTTTATCCTACCAGCAGAGGTTATAACTAAAAGAGAATATTTAGAGCGGATGTAAGTGGCCAGGCATCCTCTCACATTTGGCCATATTGGTTCTCTCACGGATGGACAGTCTGGCACAGCTGTACTTAGAAAGTTCACTAAATATTTTTAGTTACGGCAGGCAGGTTGACAGTTGAATCCAAGCTCCAGGATTTTGATCTATAGGAGCTCTCGCTCATCCTATCCTAGTTGGGCGAAAGAATAACTTCTCACTGGAGTGGATTCGATTTCACCAGATTGGGATTTGTCATGGCGACATTGTTGGAAAGAGGCTGGCTGGTACTCCATTCATCTCTACATATATATTCGTCTGCAATTTTTTTTCCCTCGTCTTAGTTAAATCTGTAACATGATTTGAATCATCCACAGAAAAAGTGCAAAGCCCACCCAAATCTGCACCACTGTTTCGCTCTCAAGAAAATTTGACATCCAAAAGATTGGGAATCGGGGAAATGCAGGTTGATTTCAATTTAGAAATAATAAGCAGAAACATTTTTAGGCCTCGCGTGGCCCCTGAATGAAGCAAGAGGGTGAACCATGGCTTGAAATTTTTGTGAATGAATTGGAACCCTGGATTGCAAGGAAAAAAGGAACCCTAAAATAACAAGGGTGACAAGGTGATTTGGTCATTTTTAGTATAGCATATAGGATTTGCAGGCCTGGATTTCGACAGTCATCTTTTGTCGACATTCGATACTTTGTTAATGGATGATTGATGGTCTGTACAGTGCAAACTAGTGGGTCCTGTCATTCGAAGTCTAAATCTGAGAGCTTAAGCCATCCTGCTGGAAATATGTCCCATTGGTTACTGTTAAGTGAAGGGCACACTGATATCTGGGGATAGCTAAGGGCAAATCCTCTGATGCATAGATGTAGGTTGAATTGATTGTTTGGGAATATACTAGTACACGCCCCTTTAAACTCGGGCCTGAAATGCTCCTCGAGGTTGCATGTCTTGAATTTCACCCTACCTGCACCTGATTCAATGAGCTGTTTGTGTGAACTGGAGACATGCAACCTCTAGGTGCATATTAGATGGCTCTGTTGTAGTCCAATCTATCCAATGTACTGCCTAGATTCAATTTACAGTTACACGCACACACTAAAACACAAAATGTTGATGGATTCCTTCAACACCACCTAGGCTGTAGAACATTTTGCCTTTGTCAGTGCAACCAGTGGTAGTTACAGAAAACACACGGTAGTGAAAGCTAATTTTGATAAGTCCCAACTTGTGAAAAGTTGGATATTTGGCAGTTAGGTTCGCATTGACAACCTCTTTTGCACCACACTTACGATAAGTTTGAGGTGAGAACAATTCTTCAGATAAAACTGTTTTGCGTTTTTGGATTTGTCAAAGCCAGACTTGATTTGTCTTTCCATGATCTGTAGGTTAGGGATTCCTAAGATTATGTTTGAAGTGCGGGGCATTTGAAATAATGTTATCATCCTATTCCATTATTCATTCTCAGAATGAACAGATAGTAGGCAGCCCTCCTCATCCGTCCAGTCAATCATAAATCAATGGGCCCGGCTGGGGTTTTGCCCCTGATAACAAAATCCCTTCCGACCAATCAATAAATCAATCCATTAGTTGGGATCTGGCGTGGATTAATATTTCCAATTTTTGTGGGGATAGCTCCGTAGGACACTTCATGGTCAGGGTGATCCCTTCTATTTTATGACCAAGATGGATACATTCGCTTGGCTTTGGTTCTTCCTCAAGTATCTTTCAAGCGGGGATAGTTCCGCTGGACAACTTCAAGAGAATGACTGTCGAGTAAATGTGACGGAAAGAATGATGAATACGATGTCGAAGCCGGATTTTTCCTTCCATGGTCTGTAGATTAGGGACTCCTAAGATTATGTTTGAAGCCTAGTGAATTCAAAATAATGTTATCTTCCTGTTCCATTAAAGTTAGTTAAGGGGGTAGATATATATTCCTGTCATTTAGTATGAGCAGGAATTTTGCAGCTTCTGGAAATTTGTGACAGATATTGTAGGCTTTGGCATCACTTAAGATTTTTAGAGTTGTTGCTTTTCGATAATTTTTGTAGAAACTAGCACTTAAACGTTTCGTACAATATAATAGGGTTTGACATCATGCTTTGATTACTTCGGGAAATATTTTGCAGCAATTAGAGTTGTTATGATATCTAAGTCTTCCAAACTCTCCCAGAAAATTACCATAAGTTTCTTGGTCTGCACTTTCTCAGACAAACATTTCTCGCAGTGCTTGATGGGCAAGGCATCCTTTCATGGACTATTTGGCATACATGATCTTTTTATTTGGAAGTAACACCACTTAAGCAAATTTGATTATTGACTGTGGGTTTCTCCAGGGTAAGGATTTCATTGTGGAATCAGATCTACTGTAATAATGCCAAGTTGTATTGTCACATACATTTTTTGACTTTTCCTCTACGACTTTTCCGGTCCAATTTTCATGGGTTTGCATTCAAGCAGATCTGAATTGGATAGTATTAGACTATAGCACATTACTGTGGTTTTAGGTTCTCTTGTTGTCTGTATCGTTTTTAAGTTTTAATGTTATGCTCACTAGGTCCATTTCTGCAGTGTCACATCACTTCTATACCGGACATAACACTGGACTTATTATCATAGACAAATGACCTTATCCTTTATTTCTTGCTGGTTGATATTTCCTTCACAGGTTTTGCAACTCTTCTTCCTTGTTTGATTCTTTATGCTTAGTTCATTTGGAAGTCTAAAATTGTGCATCACAGCTATCAGGTTCTCTTGTTGTCTGTATTGTTTGCAAGTTTTAATTTAATGGTCACTAGGTCCATTTCTGCAGTGTTACATCACCTCCATGGTGGACATAACACTGGACTTATTATCATAGACAAATGACCATAAATCTTTGTTGCTTGCTGTTTAATATTTCCTTCACAAATTTTACAGCTCTTCTTCCTTGTTTGATTCTTTATACTTAGTTCATTTGGAAGTCTAAAATTGTGCATCACTGTTTGCATATTTTATAAACATGTTGGCAAAAAATGTCTTTTTAGACCATCCATTAAAAGAACATCACTTGAAATAAGCAATATTGACATGATACCCCGCTGTGGAAATTAATGGCATATTTGGGTTATAACAAACAGACATTTAGTTATCTCAACAGATGCCTTACTTGACTTTGACCCTTGGAACAAGTTAATTTTTTCTCTCTGCACATGTTTACTGGAAGGTCTCCAAGGTATTCAGATTGTTTTGAAGTTTGAATATTACTTTAGTTTGTTTTATCTCTGCATGAAAACAAATATTGTTTTCTTTTCCTTGTCTGTGCATGATTTTTCTAATCGAGGTTTTTATTGATGGTGCAGTATCTGATCACAAATTTCACTGATTTTCAACTGGCTTCCATAGGCAGTTTTCTTCTTCATGAGAGCATCTTCTTCTTGTCTGGGCTTCCTTTCATATTACTTGAGACTACAGGCTTGTTGAGCAAGTACAAAATTCAGGTTATTTCTCCAGTCGAACTTGTATTATTTTAATGGGGCATTATGGTCCAGTGTTTTATTTTGGAGTTATTAGCATCTATTTCAAATCTATCTCATTACACCATAAATCATATACAAGTTTTTTGTTTGAGATTTTGGCAAATTCAGAGTTCTTGAACTTGCTTGCTGTTGAGGAAATTCAGATTTCAGTTTTACCCAAGAATGTTGATTCCTGGCATAAAGACATTGTTGGCTGAAAATTAATTTAATTGTAAGCAGATAAAGTCATCTCAAATTAAATTGAGCTTAAATGCTAAACATTCGTCCATTTTCAAAAGATGTCACCATAAATCGAAAGTTTGGATGCAAGTTACTAGCAAAATTGAGTGTGTAATTTACCAAAGAAGAATCCATCAAGGTTGCCTCTCAAATTGATCTATAATTATATCAGTGTTGCATGGGAGCACTCAGTGGCCTCCTATTCGCTCTCTGGAATCACTTAAGCTCATAGGCACTTCCAGGACCTGGGGCTGCACAGGTATACAAAATGTTTGCAGTACTGCTTCTCTCCCGGTAATTTTTCAAGGACTGCTATCATCTGCCTACTCCGGCTCCCCTGTTTGCTCTGCTCCTTGGCAACCCTGATTTAAAACCCCCTCCCATTTGTGGAAGGTCAAACCCGGAAGGTAGAAACATTGCAGTGCTGGTTCATAGTTGTACATGTTGAAGTTTCTAAGTTTACTCAGTTAGAAACCCTCCATGCACTTTATCTGATTTATTCCTACCTACTTGTTATTTTACTTAACAAGTTATTTACAATGTAAATACTGAAAATAAACACTAGTGCATGCTCAAAATATTACAGATCAGCAACTAAAGGAAACAAAAACAATCACACCATATGACACCATTATTTTTGGACTAATGTCCCCTGAAAAACTCAATGTGGGAAAACCGGTGCAACTGTCTGAGGGTTTTCTTATTAAGCAATATCAGAGTACAATCTGGGTGCTGAAACTGACCTACCCAACAGAGAATTTCCTTGGCAGGAATACCTCTCAGTTTTTGACAAATTTCCTGGCCAAAACCTCGAATAAATCTTTTGGCAGCTATTCAGCACAAATCTGCCCTAGAAACCCCAACATCATCCTCTCTCTGGACTGTGTCAGCCCCTCTTTGCCCAGCGCTTGCCTTGCGTCATCTCGGATGGGTCTGCGTAAGCTTAGGAGCCCTCCGTCAGCCCTTTGGCCCTTTGTGTCAGCAACGTTGGCCTCTTTGAGGCTCTGCGCAGCTCTCGGCTGCCTCTGCGTGGCCCTGCGTCACTCTCTCGGCACTATCTATGCCTCTCTGTCTCTCTGTACTCAAATGTACCTCAGCTGCATCTCTCGACCACTAATTCTATCTCTTTTAGCAAACCCCGCTCTAGAGAATAGAATGATTGATCACTCTGGTGCTCTCTCCAAGTGACCCTCGAGCCTTCTCTTATACTTCTCCTGTTGACATATCAACGGCCGAGATTAAGTCCCTAATCAACAACTAAGATTAGATTTGGCTTGATCCATGTCTTTTGGACCGTTCTAACACAGTTTCATATTAATACACATTAATATTTTATTTTCCTTAAGTTTAGACTTAGGGACTCCATTAAAAATATTAATTATTTTAATATCTTTTGAACTGTTTAGATTCTAGAATCTGCCCAAACCCTTCCTGGGTATTGGAGATCTCATGTGCCCCAACCTCTCCACCAAATTTCGTGGCTAGAGCACATCCGATGTTACCCAAAATCAACACTCCCTCTTAGCGAGGGCTGTGCTCTAGCAATACTCCTCACTGAGTATTATTCTGATCATCCGGCATCGGTCCCTGTGCTGATGCTAGGCCTTCCTGCCCAACATCCTCTGCATTGCTGCATCCTGTACTGCTACCCATGGTTTTGCCATTGCCACTGCTGCATCTGTACGATAGCTCCCTCTGCATCTGTGTTGCTGCTGGTCCTTTCTCCTAGCACTGCATCTGCACTGCACCTCCTCTTATCATGTTGCATCGTGCTGTCCACTGCTGCACTGCAACTTAGTTATTGAGAAGTAAGTAACTGATCTCCCAACCTGACCTCCCTGTTGAGCTAGAGACACCCACTAATGCTGAAGCTCCCTCTGTCGTTGACAAGTGATCCCCCTTTGATCCTTGCGCTGCTGCAACAACTCCCTGCATCTCACACTGTTTGCACACCTCTCTATGCCATCTTGCACTGGTGCAACACTCCTGTGCCTCTCGCACTGCTGCAGCCTGCTAGCCTTGTACTGTCTCGGGACTCTTGCACTGTAGCTCTCCCTGCCACTCCATCCGCATCCGTCTCTACCCACATTATCCAGTCTTGCTACTCCTTTTCGGGGCTCCCGTAAAAAGGTCTAATCCAAGAGGCTGGGTACCTCGAGGATTCTGCCCCTCATCGCCTGTAGTCCACCTGACTATAGCTCGATGTCTCCCCACTTCCGCTCAAGTGGCGCATGTGCACTCATTGCACAGTCATTGTCTGTCAAAACTTCCTTCTCTGCCCGTGCTGGCGCTGCCTTAGTCTTGGAAGACTCTCCCTTACTCTTCTTCCTTGGGCACTGGGTTGCAGAATGACACAACTCCCACAGTGGAATCTCTTGATCTTGGAGGGATCCTTCATCTTCCGCTTTTCCTGCTTTCCCTCAGATGCTAGGGCAACATATTCCTCCTCCTGTTTGACTTTGATCCCCTTGCTGCTGCTACTCGTCTTCGACTACCGTCTGATCTCTTCTTGGCGAAGAGCTGCCCACATCTCGTCCCAAGGTGGGAGAGTCCCTCTGCCCAGTATACTTTGGAAAAATACTTCCCAGTCTTTTGAGACAATATTCAGGCCTGTCCTCACCATCAACTCTTGATCTGGTGTCGCTTCTATAGTAGTCAACTGATCTCGGATCTCATTTAGTCCTCTGAGGAAGGTGTCAATCGGTTCTCCCTTATTCATCTGATACGACCTCAACTGATTCTCAAATAGCATTCTTCTTTGCACAGAAGTATGCTGGCACAATTTCTTGAGAGCCTCCCACATCTTAAATGCCTTTTCCTTTTCGGCTATGTGTGGTACTACATGATCCTTGACCCCATCAAGCATGATGCTCTTAGCCCTCGTCATTGCCTCCTCGTACTTGTCGTTATCATTGGGGTCGACTGGGATAGCTATTACCTTCAAGGCGAAGTTCTTGACACGATTTTAGTCAAGTACAGATAAGATTCTGGCCTTCCAGACTGCGAAGTTCGACGCTCCATCTAGTCTATCCTGGTCTCTTACTCCGTGTAGTGCCATGATGCTCCTCTACTTCCCTCCTAGAAGTTCTTTGTTCGACTCCTCCCCGACAACGATGCCAAAATGTTACAACTCAAACTAGCAGGGGTCCTAGGAGGGGTTCTTATAGAGCAACTACTAGGTCAAGTGACAACAATGAAGCAATAGCCCATTGTCACATCAGCGAAAGCTCGCTGTTTTTTATAGACTTTCACCAATGGGAAGAGTCATAGTATGAGAAGAATCACTAGGGTTGATAGATCAATGATAGGATGTAAAGTGATTCCAAAGGCCTATTCACAAGAGAGGCTCAAATGACAAGCTTACTTGCTTTAGAAGCAGGATGTATGACTCTCTAAGAAGGGCTAAGAGGATACCTTGATCTAGGATTGAGAGGTATTTCTTGACAAGAAGTGCCCTAAACCAAAGAATCCTAGAAAGATAGGGTTTCTAAGCAATCCTTGTGAAATTGGAGTTACAAGGTTGCGAGACCACAAATAAGCCCTAGTGGGCCCATACGAGGTTAAGGTTTTGGGGTTGAACACCAAACTAATGAACTTGATCGAGTTGGCATGGAGAAGAGGATCAAAGAAATTAGATTTTTCTTGAAATTTGAATGCAACGACAGTGTAGTTAAAAGCGCGATTAAATCGCGCTTTTTTCAAAAAATCGCGAGTTTTTCCCTAGCGCGATTTAATCGCGCTTTTTATATGAAAAAAGCGGGCTAAATTTTTTTTGCCGCTTTTTTGGGAAAAAAGCTCAGGCTGGCGGGGCAGCGCGATTTATAATGAAAAATTGAAAAAAATGAAAAAAAAATGAATATTTTTGTACCAAACGATTTTTTTCCCGATTTTTCCGATTTTTTCCGATTCGTTCCCCGCGCCAATTTAATCCCGCTCGCGCTTTTAACAACATTGGCAATGACCCCAATGAAGTCACTAACCCATGGAACCCTAGGGAAAAAATGGTCTTTGAGCTAGGACTTCCAATATCTCGAGATTTCACCGTCAGATTGGTCTCAAACTCGAAGGACCTCTTAGGAAGACCCCAATGCAGTTCTTGATCAATTTTCAAGTATTTTGGATGGCTAGAAAGACTTTCGTGTGATGCCCAAAGGCCTACTAGGGTTTGGACTTAGAAAAGGAGAAGAGGTGAAAAATAATTTTCTTTCGATGATCACTTAGGACTAGACTAGTGCCTAGCCTCTAGAGAGAATGGAGTCTAATGAAATCAATGTCTAGAGATGCTTATTCCCAACCAAGGAGTTACCCAGCAACTTCGTATGGCCTTTAACAATAGCTAGGTCACTTGAGGAAATTTATACTTCTTTATGTTGCAAATTGATGACTTATCAAGGCAAATCATGAACAATCATGTACCCCCAGGACAATAATTCACCATACTTCACAATAATCATATGCAAAATCCCTCACAAAGACAAGATTAGCAACTTTGCATTAGCATTGGGGCAGCTACCAACTTCATGAACGAAAATATTTCATAGATCATTAAATGAGACAATGTACAAGATAAACATGTACTCACAAGTATAGCGTTTGAAAATTTGGAAGCCCAAATTTCTACTGCAGCAACTGATTAAGTTCCTTCTATTTGTTAATTATTGAACAACTTGTTTACAGCTTCCTACAACAAATACCGAAACTAATACATTGCAACCTTCACCAATTAAAATTATAGGCGGAAACAAGAAAGTGAGCAAGAAAGAAATACACTTACACCGTTATTTTTGGATAGATGCCCCCGGAAAAACCCAATGCGGGAAAACTGGTGCAACAACTGAGGGTTTGTATTATTAAGCAGTGGTTTTCTGAATACAATCTTTTTGGATGCCTTGCTGGCTATCCAATATAGAGAATCTGATTGCAAAAGATTAGTAAGAAATACTTCACACTATCACTGGTGATCCGACACTGATCTAGGCCCTTGATGGCTGGCCTCATGTTGGCTTGCTGCAGCTACTGTGTCAGCCTACGCAGTTCTGCGTCAACCTCTCTAGGGATTTGCGTCACCTCTTCCCAGATCTCCTGCTGTCTGGAGCTTCATTCCTCTGCCTCTCTGGTCTCACAACCTGACTTCTGGCTCAAGAACTTGACTTCCCAGCTGAATTTTAGATCTCCTCTTAGGCTCTGCGCTGCCTTTGCGTGAGCTTACGCTGCCCAACGTAGCCTCTGCGCTGCCTCTTTCAGATCTCTCTCCGCCTCCTCTGCAATGTATTTCTAGATCAGGAAATCTCCTTTCAGAACTATCCTTGCCTCTCACTGCAAGAAATCACTTTGATCTTCTCTCTAGCAACTGTTGAGCTGCCCTCTCTGAGAAATTCGATCTCTTGATCTCTCACTTGATGTATTTTCCAAATGCCCATCAAGCCTCCTCTTATAATCCTTTAGTTGAGAACCAATGACCCAGATTAGATTCTAACCAATGGCTTAGATCATTTTAGCTTCATCCTTGTCTTCTTCTAGAAGTTTAACCTACAATTTGATTAATACCCTTTAATTATTTTAATTTCCTAAGTTTAGACTTAGGCACCCATTAAAAATAATTAATTATTGAAATAAAATTGTCTTCAGGTGGAATTTCCCAAAACGATTTTTGGGGATTGTGGAATACATGTGTCCAAGCCTCCCTGCAAATTTTGAGGCTTAGAGCACATCTGATGCTACCAAAAATCAACATAGCGAAATTATTCCAATCATCAAAGTGCAAGAAAATTGAAGCTCCAAGACAAGAATGATTTCTTCCAAACATTGAAATGCATTAACAAAATCAATTCGTCCATCAAAAGGCTATAGCGAAATTCCCAGAAGAAATAAATGATCCAAATCCAAGTGATGATCAAATGAAATGGTTATCACATCAATATATATATATATATCCTCCCTAAGGGGTTCGATTTGCTTAATAAGGCCTAAAAATGCCCCTACTAATAAAATAATTTGCCAAAATAACATCCTTTGGTGACAAGCCCACCAAGATAGCTCCATAATACAACAATTAGCCTCCCAAGAGGGAAAAATAATAGATACAATAGGTCGAAGGGCCATTGAAGAGGCGTAATGGAGTTCAATGCGTGCTAAGATGGATAAATGAGCTCCAAGCATAGTGATCAAGGGGTTGGCCCCTTGGTATCCAAGCAAACAACCTGTGTTGTCCCCAAGTGGTTATGAGGGCACAAAACATCCTCATGGGTCTCCAAATGGATTGAACAAGCCTTAATCCCATCTGTACGGGCTAGAAGAATGGTGCAAGCCCTCCCATTGTCTCCCGCTTTGAGACACATCCTCATTTAGGTCCAAGATAAGTTGCCAAGTGTGTGGTGCAAGAGTAGAGCCCGCTGGGCAAGGTGGTCTCCAGGTGCATCATCATCGTCCAAAAGGTGTATCACGAGCAAGCAATAGGTGGAACTGAAAGATCCCATGAAGTAGCAATCTACTCTGAGTTATGGTGGAGACTCGTGGCTCTCAATGCTCACGCTATAAACGCCAATATGACCCTTTGGAGGGCTTGGACCCCGAATAGAGAGATCAAGCCCAAGACGAAGGCCCACCTGCAACCCTTTATAAGATCCAATGCGTCCCTTCACCTTCTAGTGCAACAAATCATTAGTGCAATTGAGTAAATAAGCTTACAAGTCATGGAACCAAGTGGACACTTCATGGTGGCACGACCTTCCATGGTGGGCTTCAGAACGTACACGTCTCCAAATTCAAGAAGAAGGTTAACCAAGCACCCTAATAGATGGTTTCAACCTTGAAGGGGGTGACATGTCCATGGTACATCCATCAAATGGTAGGTGGTATGTGATATAATGGTGGAATGGAATAGGGCACTAGGGGAAGAATCCAAGCCACATGCCACAGTACAAGGGTAGCCGTAATAAAGGAAGCCCACACTTGGGTGTATGAATGTAGGAGGGAGTAATCGTGGTACATGAGTTACCTCGACCTTTGTTTCTCCACCCTTCTTCATATGCCTTTTGCCTTTTATTGCTTTTTTTTTTGTAACTGCTCGGGGCTCCAGGGGATGACAACATGATGTGTAGGATATAGCAGTGAATACCCCCTTTAAGGTGGGGCAATTCATCGCCCACCAGGGGTTGGGACAATCATGGGTTCCTAAATGATGAAGGGGCCCTAGGAACCAAGGGTGATGGCCATAATGAAAAGGGTAGAACTCATGTTTGTCTTTTTCCCACGTGCTAAATTTGTATGTCTCTGCGGTTGAAATCATTTTGTCACAAGTCCAAGGAAGTAGTGATAATTTTTTTTTAAAGATCAGATCAATCAGCTACATGTTGTATCATTGTAAACCCAAATTCTGCAAGTTGTAATGTAAATGATGCTAGTATGACCGTTTAGTTATGTAACAACCTAGGCAAGCCTTTAAATTTGGCGATGAATTTCATCCTAGGAGTTTTTTAACCTCACCAAATTATGTGTGTTTCTAAACACGGATAATTGCCATATTTTTTTCCTCCAGCTTGAACCCCAAAGCTAGGGTAGAGTTCATAACCAAAATCTTAGGTGAGTCCTAGTGTTATATCGAGTTTTTGTAAAAGTGGTTTGGGAATAATTTAAGCCATTTGGCTAAATTATTTTATTACTAATCACTTAGTCTACTAGATCATATTGTGTTACAAAATTGGGTAATTATTTTGAGGTTTCTATATGTGTAAAATTGTATTCCCCCTTTGAGGGTTGAATTTGTAATATCTGACATAAAAATAAATTAAGTGGATGGTCCCTCATATTTAAACACCGTGGCTAAAACATTTGAGGGTGAAAAAAGTAATTAATCCCCTCTAGTGTCAATTAATTATTTTTTTTGGCAAAAATAAAATTAAAGCTTAAGTCAAAAAATTAATTAATCTAGAGTCAAAATAAATTTTAGAGAAATTAATTCTTCTCAAAGTGGAAAATTCGTGGGTCAAAGGAAAATTATCTTTTGGAGGTCCCCCACCAAGGCAAAAATGAATATTTAAGAAAAATTAAGCCCTTGGACCTTGGTGGTTGAGTCAAAGTCAAAATTGAGGAAATTAATCCAAAATATTAATTTTTGGATTAATTAAAGTGGTTTTTGAGAAAATTTCGAATTTTCTTCAAAATAAAAATATTCGACGATGGAGATTAAAAGATGATCAAATATTTATTAATGGTCGAGATTATTTTGACGGGTATCAAGCCATTTAGCTATTATTTTCCATTTGGAGGATTTCTCTATAAATAGAAACCATTTTGCTTCTCAAGACACAATGATTCTAGATGCTGTAATTTTGTAACGCTAGTATTGAACCATTACTTTGCTGGGAATGCTTGATATCATAATAAAAAGACTTTGGGGTTCAATTCATGGTGTTCTTTGTCCATTGACCTGTGGTACGTGCTAGTTATGTGCTTTCCTATATTGTGCCAACTTTTTTATAAACTTGTTATTTCATTTGTCGGTGATAAGAACATTCTATTGGTAAAATTTCTCTTTATCTTAGGTGATTTGATTCACCATATGATCTAACAAGTTTGCTTGAGAAAATATATAGAGATTTACAGGTACATCGACACTTGGGCTCCAAGTTCACATAATTTGGAGAAAAGCCGACCTTGTTTGGGATCTGGGAATTTATATTTGGTTTTCGTACTTTGCTAAAGGGTGTGGCCAATATTCTAACTTTTGAAAAGCACATTGATCCATTGCCATTATTAAAAATTTATTTTCTCAAAAAAATGTTTATTTACAAACATTGTATATTTGTAAATATTTTTGTAAATATGTTTCTAACCCTTGTTTTGCAGCATTTCGGGTTTGTTTTGAATTTTGTATATATTGAGGTTTTGGGAAAAAAATTATTTCATTTGTGCAGGTGATTTTTCAAGCCAAATATGAAATTTTGGAAGGGTTTCTAGCCTTTGGAAAAAATTGTTGGGGTTTGTAGCAATGTTTTAAAACTCCGACTCCGACTCCGACTCGGTATCGACTCGGCCGACTCGATTTCAATGACTCGGTCATTGTAAAAAATACATTAAATATTTATTTTTTATAAAAACACATAATTTTAAAGATTTTCATTCATGTTCCAAACACAAACAGTAGAAATAGAAAGAAAACAAATATGATTCAAAGTAGGCTCATGAATATATGCATTATATCAAAATGGCACCCAATGCATTGTCCAATACATACACGATGATGATATAGAGATCAAAACAAAAACACATAACCAAGGAGGCTATAAATGGCCTCTAAACAAAAGTCTGTGACCAATACTACTGGCTACTGCTAGAGTTGCCAACATCATCTAGCTCAGTGTTACTTGGGAGCAGGAGTGAAAGTGGGGAGCGAGAGCGAAAACGAGAGGGGGAGCAACATTTTCAGAAGCTCATGGTTTGGGAGCGAATCCCAGAGGGGTTCGACAACCAATGTCACTAACATCAAGGTACATAGAGGGATTGGTGCTCTTGATTAAATACGAGTTCCATACCCTAATACATGACAAAATTCAATGGAAACATTGCAATCCTCCAATCTTGAAATCCTGAAAAAACTAATAAGTCTGCTGGATTTTGAATGAAATCTAAAATTCTACTTTCTCCATATGAAATCCAATGAGGTCGAAACCACTCTCAAACATTCTGAGTCATTTCATGGTAATGTTAAAAATTTAAGTAAAAGGATGAAAATGAAAATTAAGGAGAATGTCACTTTTACTTTAAGAATTTAACATTACCATGAAATTTGAATAGCATATCAATAGTAGAGAGCATTTGAGTTTGTTAAATAGGGTTTGGGAGGGGGAAATGGACCCCAAATAACATTTAGCTAATTCATAAAACACATTGGAGTCCAAACCAATCAGCAAACACCTTAAAATTTCATTAAAAAATGTTAAATCGCTGTTTTGGATGGGGTTACGGGCCGTTGTTTATGACTCGGCCAAGTCAATACGGAAACGGCCGAGTTGGCCGAGTCATGGCTGACTCGGCCAACTGAACTGTTTCTTCAACCAAGTCACAGTTTTGGCCAATGAAACGGATCAACTCGGCCGTTTCCATTTCGAATCGGCCGAATTTTAAAACTATGCCTACAACTTGATACAACCCTTAACTCAAAAACATCTTTGAAAAATCTATTTTCAAACATGTACCTCTCCATCGATAAGTACTTCCATTGTTGAAATGGACACCATGTTCTTCTTGCGATCAAGTACATAAAACAGATAACATTCCCTACACCCTTAGATCCGGACTTCCCAATGAAGTGATCTTTAAGTAGGTCATCAGAAACTTTTGCTGCGCCATTCTGATAATATTCTCTGCGTCCACTTCACCCTCGGCGAATTTGAAGAGGGATGAGGAACCCATTGATCCTTTTGTCCTTTCCCAATTGTCTTCGATGATTGCTATTTCACTCTAGCTTGGGCATTGTCTTCACCTCAGCTCTGATTCCATGTTAATTTTAGGTATGTTCTATGCTAGAGCAATTTATTTCAATTTCTTTTCCAGATTAGCAATCACATCAGCATTAAGTAAACTGCAGATAGAACATAAATATATATCGCAGAAGACAAGCCAAGACAAGAGGACACAAGATGCGGCGCCAGCTAGGGACAAACCCCAATGTGGGGAAACCCTTAATCAATTCTTCTTTTATGTTCTTCAAAGTTCAATAGAGAAAGTGAGAGAGATAGTACATTTACAATAGAAGTCAATATTTTGACTTTCGATATTGCATGAGATTAGTTGAAGACATATTGCTTCAACTGATTCTCTAAGGTGACTCCTTCACCTATCATAGTGCTGCCTTTTGTCCATTTGTTGCACATAACTGTGTGACACCATGTTGTTCTTTCACATGTGTTGAACCTAGATGATTGAGTTGCTCTTGCTCTCATCATCATGCTTCTTTATTATACCCATCATGCTACATCATACATCACCATGATGTCTCATACATCAGCATGCTGTCTTATCCATCATCATGCTGCTCATTCATCTTCATGTTGCTCCTTATTGAGACTACTACAGAGATGGTCTCTACATATTCTTCAAGCCTTGCAACTGCACCTCCTATGGATTATGTAACATTATGATATGAGACCATTCATTCTTGTCATCCTTTATTATGACTAAGATCACTATGCCGAGGTCATGAAAGTGCGTTTCTGTGGGATCATTGGAATCCTTTTCATCATAACTATGATGGGATTATGACTGTAGACTGAGACAAAGAGTGTCACAGACGCTTGTCTTCACAAGTATGCTTGACACTGTTATGTCTCCACGACAGCATATGGATATCTCCATGACTGTATATATCCATGACAGTGCATTGATGTCTCCATGACCTACATCATATAGAGTCTCCATAGACTGCTAACTGTCTCCATGAATGAGTCTTCATAAAACTGCATGACTGGAGTCTCTATGCCCTGATCTACGCTACCAGATCCACTCTACCTGAAATTGTGTGACTAGAGTCTCTATGCCCTGATCTACGCTGCCAGATCCACTCAACACAATAGCCTGATCTACGCTGCCAGATCCGCATACATCACAGGACGCTGAGAGTATCAACGATTGTTGCGTCCTTCATGAGGCCATGACTGCACCTAAAACCATGGTGCAATCAATACCCTACTGCAGATTCCTTCATATCACTGCGACTACCCTTTGTGACTGCGGCTACCCTTGATGACTACGGTTGTTCCTTTTATGACTATGGTTGTTCCTTATATGACTGCGGCTGTTCCTTTTATGACAACGGATTAGGGTAGCTGATACGGCATCACGTTTACTGTAATTCATCATAGCGTTTAGGGCTTCACTTGCCTGGGATCTTCTCTCCTCATCTGCGTCTAGACTTCTTCATGACCGTTGCTCCTGCATTTTAGATCTAGGGCATCATTTGCACATAGGCCAGCGTATGAAGAGGATGTATCTACCAAATGATTTCAAGTCCTCTATATTTATAGTAAAAACGTAGATGATGAATAGACACGACTATTGGGCTTCTGAGCCTACTCAAGTTGTTGGCCGACTTGACAATTTGTCTTATAACATAAATAAATTCATAACTCCATGAATACTTATCGGAATCGGATGATCTTTAGATCAATCCTACACCTCTCGATGAGAGGGATCCAATAAAAATATCAGATGCCATAAATAAGATGACACACATGGAGTTTGGCCCTAGTTGCCAATTTTAACAACAAGCCTCGTCCACTGATTTGGGCTTGAACAGCATCACTTTCTCGCGCAAATGGCGTTGCAGCCCCCCAAATACTAGAGGAGTACATCTGGATTCTTTGGAGAGATACCCAACATTATAGCCATATTTCTAAATTTTGTGGTGTACTCTTGCATGCTTTGGCCTGGCTTTTGGTTGAAGTAATGCCACCGGATCCATTGGTCTTCCACATACCCAATGGGATAAAATTGTGACTTAATGAGGGTTTTGAAATCCTCCCACTCAGTGACTGGAAGTTCTCCCTCCAACCTCAGGGTTGTCGTGTCACTCTCCCACCAAATCAATGCATGGCCCTCTAATTTCAGCCATGCAATAAGATCTTTTGCCCTTCCTTGATTTGAAAAACACTGAAATAAACTTCCAGTTGCTGCAACCAGTGGTTCAAATTCAGGGCATCGATCTCGTCGTGGTACGGCTTGATATAGACTTTTGCTTCCATTTTATACAGGGACTATGATTGGTTCACAACACTCAAACTGGGTTGATCTTTTTCGGGTCCTTTCTTCGATTGGTTCTTCGTTTCTCCCTAATCTTCTGATCCCCATTCTATTTTGTCCTCTGCATTCCCCATATTCTCCAAATATCCCCAGCTTGCTATTCAAGGCCTCCATGAGGAGGCTTACATTACAGTTGATATATGCGACTTGTTGTTCCAACCATGTAAACCTCACCTCTGCAGGATCACGAGGTTTGTTTACAGATTCGTCAGCTATGACTAGGGTTTTACACTTTTTGGCCCCGCCGATCTAGATCCCTGCAATCTCCACAAAATAACCAAAGAAACATGCTCTGATACTAAATGACCCATAAACTGCCCTGGATATTCCACTGGGCCATTCATCACAACAGATCTGATAATATTATATTAGAAATCTGAAAATTCTACACTATTACAGTTATATTAAACCTCTTAGTTTGTAAATTTAATTGTAATCAGTGCATGCATGCAAATGGAAATTATGAAAAAAATAGAGAACGACAAAATAAGCTCACACACACACACATAAGACACAAAATATGCTCTAGGAAACACTTTCGGGAGAAAACCAAGCAGGAAGGTGAGGTCGCTTCGCTCTCTTTCGCTGTCTGGAAAATATGGCTACATGTACAAACAAATAATGCCTAAGGCTCGCGGGCTGCTACAGTGCACAGATCCTCTTTGTGTGCTCTACCTCCTATCTCTCCTAGCTATATTTTCTCAGCTATGGATCAAAAAGCTCTCGAAAGAATGGCATGCCCCTTCTTCCTAGTGGCCCGGTTATAACGCAGCTCGATAGCTTACTACTAACTAGTGGTTAATTTTGACTACATCATGATGCAGGAGCATAGACTCGGGAAAATACTTTGTATTTTTATTTAAATCTAGGGGTTTCATGTTTTTGAGAAATTATTAATTTTATGTAAATATTTGAGATTTTGAGTGATTAATTATATTTTTAATTAATTATATGAGAGGATTTGTAATGTTTCCAAATAATTGGAAAACATGAGATAAATTAGCCTTGAGATAATTAAGAATTAATGATGGAGCCTAAATTAGAATTAGTTTCAAGGTTTTAGGGATAAAAATCTAGGTTATAGGGGTGTTGAGATATTTGGGGATTTTGTTGAGTGATTAAAGGGATATGAACCAGAATTGGTTCAATTCAAATTGTATAAATTTATGAGCCTCAAAGGCAAATTAGAGTAGGTAGGATAGAATAGAAAGAAGAAAGTAAAGCTTGGACAGCGAAAGCTTCTAAGCCTCCAGCAATTGTAAGGCCATTACTGTTGAATATCCGGCAAAGACAAAGTCTAACTCGGCATTTTGCATCTTCTGGAATGTACACAGAAGTTTATAATTGAATCAAATCTTATGTCCTGTCAATTGACAAATGAAACAGTATTTGATTGATGGAGAACGTTGTTGGATGGAATTGAATATAAATGGCATGGTGGCTGTAGTTTTATGTTGAACCAGTTCTATTGCCGTAATTTGTTCAGAAATGAATTCGATTTGTATGAATACGTTTGGGTTCAATCTTTGTAAGGTGACTCTGCACATAATTTGGGAAAATCGATGTTGTTAATTAGGCAAAAATCTGATATTATTTAAATAATGTCGATGTTCTGAACATTACAGACAACGCACAATTGGGATGTAATATCCACGGCAATTGCAGAAGTTAATTGGCAAATCGAATTACAATGTTAAGAAATGCAGTAAAGCGTTTGAAGGATTGATGGAGGAGGCGTTAAATTGGGTTGTCTGTAATCGAATAAATTCGATTGGACAGCGCTGAAGAATGTATCGATTTGGTAAATGAAGTTTTAATGTTCCAAATTTCATTTGCTATTAACACTATTCTAAATCCAGAATCATGGAATGCTAAAAGCGTTGGTAACACCATCCAAATTCTGCTTGTGAGCCATTAGACAGCGAATTAACATTTGAAATTGCAGAAAAGGACCACAAGCCAACGAGTCTGGCAAAGTTATTACACGAAGGCACTGAAAGATTACAATCTGGCAAAGTCTCAACAACAGTATTGTAGTAGTCGTATGAGGTTAACTGTAATGTTAATGTCAAGGTATGAAATTCTGGCATTCAATTTTAAGAGCTGGTAAGCAGAATGGGAAGGGCGCACTTATATATTTGATATTGGTTCATTTAAAATAATGTTAAAATTAAATGATGGGGCATTGTCTCATTGACTTCTGAGTATATGAAATCAGATACTGAACCCATATATAAATGATTGTGGAAATGATTCAAGAAGAAGATTTTGGGCTTAAACCCAAAATTAAAAGGGTTTATAATATGGTTCTGCCAAAAGGGCTATTGTATTGAGATTTGGTTGAGACAAAACTTTGTGCAATTTAATGTGAAATGGAAACCATATAGATAATGGCCAAGAGTGAGTGAAATGCCAAGCTTTTGATTGAATCCAGCATATGTGAATGTAATTGTGGTAATGGATCTGAATTATGAGAGCATTCGAAGTGATGGGATTGATAGTTAAAATATGAATGAGGATGAAGAAAACTTCACATACAGTGATTGATTTTTATTGAGTTTTCATGAACCATGAAATATGTGAACAGGTGTTGAGAAGCCTCCGCATGCAAATGATAAAATGTGAATTTGCCAGGAATTGAAAGGTAAGCTTCCGCATATTAATTGAGATTGCCAGTGGTAGAAATTTGCCAGACATTGAGGTATTGATTGAGCATAGGCCGAGATGCATGTTCATATGCATTTGAAGAAAGATTCTGGGTATTGCAGGCTATGCCTGCATCATTTTTGGTATCAGAGCTGGAATAGCTTTGTGTGAAGGTTTAAGTTTTAAATTGAATTGAGTTAATTGCATGCGATGAATGAATCTCTGATTTTGAAGCTAATGAAGATTGCAGCACAGATATGCAAGTGTAATTGAAGAAGGGAAGCAAGATCAACAGGATCTTGAAGGTGAGTTGTCAGATGATATTTGACTCTGGTTTGAAAGTTGTTTGCAGAGTTCAGGTTGCAAGCAGGTTGAAGAAAGTCTCCGCGGGAAGAAGCAGATCACAGCGGAAGTGCAGTGATGAAAGTCCGACATGGAATCTAAGAGAGTGTGGCAGAACCTGGAAGATTCAACAGAGGTTGAATGAAAAGGACAAGAGTGTTCTTGAAAGTTGCAGATGAGAGAAGCCTGAAGGAGCAGTGGAGAAATGCTCAAAGGGTTCCAGTAGAGGACCGGTGATTACCAAAAGACCAGATCCGGAGGGAAGGATTGGTGAGGTAAGTGGCAGCAGGAGAGTTTGTTGTTGTAGAGGCTAGATGCAACTCATGGGTGAGAAACTCATGGCGAAGAAGATGACTATTGAAAGTCATAAAGGAGAGAGCAAAGGTTCAGAAAGAGGAAACCGTAGAAAGAGAGAGAAAGAAGATGCCAAGGCAAATGGCATATTGAACCAGTTGACTGATGAAGAGTATGAGAAAGAGAAAGTTGAGATAGCAGTGCATCTTGAGTTATTGATGGAATTGATACAGGAAAATATGAAGGACCAGAGAGTGGGTTGGCTCATGAGGAAGAGAGTGAAATGGTAGAGGCTACAGCAGAAAAGAGATCAACAGATAAACATGTAATTAACAGAGGAGCTGAAGAAGCTCGAGCAGGTGATGGATGTACAGTTGGGGTGTACGCAACTCAAAGCAGCTGAGTTGAAAGTGGAGGTTTCCATTGGTGAAACAGAGGAGAAGATCATTGATGATTTCTTGAGTTATTGGGTAAATCCAGATCAACTGGATAATGTAAAACCGTGTATTTTTGTAGCTAACAATTGTGATGTGATTACAGGTTTTACTGATGAGGATGCGCAATCTTGTAAAGTTGTTACAGCACAGGAGAAGGTTCTTGTGAATAAAGAAGAGGATCAGCTGGAAGAGCTGGTATATAAACCAACAGTTGAGACTGTTGAACTTTGTATTTTTCAAACTGAAAGTTTGTGTATGAATGCAGGGACTGTAAGTGATGATGATATGCTTCAGCAATGCCACAGAGAAATTGCATTGTTAGAATATTTGTTGAAGAATTCAGAGTATGACAGAGAGATTGCAGCAGAAGAAAGAGTTCAGTATAGTGAACGAGAGCAAAAAGACATCATGGAGACAGATGGTGTGAGAGAAAGACTAGTTGTCAGTCTTGAGAATTCTTCAGAGAATTCTTTGGAAAGTTTGGATCAGCATACTGATGTGCTGATAGTGGAGGAGAATTCAGGACAACATACTGAAATGTTGGCAAAAGCACTGATGCCTTATGATTTTTGTTTTAACAAGTGTTTTGTGAATGCAGGTATTGTTGCAGGTGCTGAGGAACATTTGACTCAGCTGAGCAGTCAAATGAAGGAAGAAGAAAATTCTATGGAAATTTCAAAACCATGGGATGAGGACGTTATGTTGCTGAAAAGGACGCTGAATGATCAGAATTCAGTGCAGAAAGAATCTCAATTTCAGAATTGGGAATTGCAGATGCATAGAGATGAAGATAGCATAAAGGACTACACAATGTACCAGTCCAGTAAGTTGCTGATAGGAGAAGGCAAAGAAGAAGTTTTCCGTTGTAGAAGACAAGAGGGCATGGATGATTGGGTGGCGGTAAGAACGGAAACAAGTATAGAAGTAATAACTAAGCAAGCAAGAAGTCAGCAAGTGACAGTACAAATAGAGCGAGTAAGAACTGAAGAAGTCGTCTCAGCTCAGCAGACAACAAGAAATCAGCAGCCTGGAGATTTATTGGACCAAGAAATTGAATTAATCAGAAGAATCATGTTGAAAGTGTCTCAGAGGAAGACATCAGCAAGAAAGAGAAGAAGCGGTAGCAACAAAATGAAGACAGAGACAGGTTGTGAAAGTGCAGCAAGTGGAGCAAGACAGCATAAGATATGGAGGCTTGGAGAAAAGAAGCAAACAGCAGATATAGATGATGAGTTACAAAACAAAATGTGGGATCCAGGCGGACAAAGATTTAAAACGCATGATCTGGAGATCATGATCATTTTCTACCTTGGGAGTCTGATGCAAGAGCATAGACTCGGGAAAATACTTTGTATTTTTATTTAAATCTAGGGGTTTCATGTTTTTGAGAAATTATTAATTTTATGTAAATATTTGAGATTTTGAGTGATTAATTATATTTTTAATTAATTATATGAGAGGATTTGTAATGTTTCCAAATAATTGGAAAACATGAGAGAAATTAGCCTTGAGATAATTAAGAATTAATGATGGAGCCTAAATTAGAATTAGTTTCAAGGTTTTAGGGATAAAAATCTAGTTTATAGGGGTGTTGAGATATTTGGGGATTTTGTTGAGTGATTAAAGGGATACGAACCAGAATTGGTTCAATTCAAATTGTATAAATTTATGAGCCTCAAAGGAAAATTAGAGTAGGTAGGATAGAATAGAAAGAAGAAAGTAAAGCTTGGACAGCCAAAGCTTGTAAGCCTCCGACAATTGTAAGGCCATTACTGTTGAATATCTGGCAAAGACAAAGTCTAACTCGGCATTTTGCATCTTCTGGAATGTACGCAGAAGTTTATAATTGAATCAAATCTTATGTCCTGTCAATTGACAAATGAAACAGTATTCGATTGATGGAGAACGTTGTTGGATGGAATTGAATATAAATGGCATGGTGGTTGTAGTTTTATGTTGAACCAATTCTATTGCCGTAATTTGTTCAGAAATGAATTCGATTTGTATGAATGCGTTTGGGTTCAATCTTTGTAAGGTGACTCTGCACATAATTTGGGAAAATCAATGTTGTTAATTAGGCAAAAATCTGATATTATTTAAATAATGTCGATGTTCTGAACATTACAGACAGCGCACAATTGGGATGTAATATCCACGGCAATTGCAGAAGTTAATTGGCAAATCGAATTACAATGTTAAGAAATGTAGTAGAGCGTTTGAAGGATTGATGGAGGAGGCGTTAAATTGGGTTGTCTGTAATCGAATAAATTCGATTGGACAGCGTTGAAGAATGTATCGATTTGGTAAATGAAGTTTTAATGTTCCAAATTTCATTTGCTATTAACACTATTCTAAATCCAGAATCATGGAATGCTAAAAGCGTTGGTAACACCATCCAAATTCTGCCTGTGAGCCATTAGACAGCGAATTAACATTTGAAATTGCAGAAAAGGACCACAAGCCAACGAATCTGGCAAAGTTATTAAACGAAGGCGCTGAAAGATTACAATCTGGCAAAGTCTCAACAGCAGTATTGCAGTAGTTGTATGAGGTTAACTGTAATGTTAATGTCAAGGTATGAAATTTTGGCATTCAATTTTAAGCGCTGGTAAGCAGAATGGGAAGGGCGCACTTATATATTTGATATTGGTTCATTTAAAATAATGTTAAAATTAAATGATGGGGCATTGTCTCATTGACTTCTAAGTATATGAAATCAGATAATGAAACCCATATATAAATGATTGTGAAAATGATTCAAGAAGAAGATTTTGGGCTTAAACCGAGAATTAAAAGGGTTTATAATATGGTTATGCCAAAAGGGCTATTGTATTGAGGTTTGGTTGAGACAAAACTTTCAACAATTTAATGTGAAATGGAAACCATATAGATAATGGCCAAGAGTGAGTGAAATGCCAAAATTTTGATTGAATCCAGCATATGTGAATGTAATTGTGGTAATGGATCTGAATTATGAGAGCATTCGAAGTGATGGGATTAATAGTTAAAATATGAATGAGGATGAAGGAAACTTCACATACAGTAATTGATTTTTATTGAGTTTTCATGAACCATGAAATATGTGAACAGGTGTTGAGAAGCCTCCGCATGCAAATGATAAAATGTGAATTTGCCAGGAATTGAAAGGTAAGCTTCCGCATATTAATTGAGATTGCCAGTGGTAGAAATTTTCCAGACATTGAGGTACTGATTGAGCATAGGCCGAGATGCATGTTCATATGCATTTGAAGAAAGATTCTAGGTATTGCAGGCTATGCCTGCGTCACATCAACTCTTAACTAGAATTACAATATAGACTCTTCTAGAGTCTTTTACATCACAAACATGTGGCTAGCCCCTTTTCCATGAATAATGGGAGCTGACATGGCATCCTCCCAAATTATAGGTGTGAAAATAGGAAGGTCAACTTTTGAGTGGCATAACTATTGATTTGGGGTAAGATCGAATGTGCTCTAGCCACGAAATTTGGTGGAGAAGTTGGGGCACATGAGATCTCCAATACCCAGAATGGGTTTGGGCAGATTCTAAACAGACCAAGAGATATTAAAATAATTATTATTCTTAATGGAGTCCCTAAGTCTAAACTTAGGGAAAATAGAGTATTAATGTGTATTAATATGAATGTGTGTTAGAGTGGTCCAAAAGACATGGATCAAGCCAGATCTAATCTTAGTCGTTGATTAGTGACTTAATCTCAGCCGTTGAGATGTCAACAAGAAAAATATAAGAGGAGGCTTGAGGGTCACTTGGAGAACACACCAGATGATCAGTCATTCTATTCTCTAGAGCAAGGTTTGCCAAGAGAGATATAATCAGTGATCAAGAGAGTAACTGTGGGGGATTGAGTACAAAGGAATAGAGAAGGCAAAGATTGTGCCGGGAGAGCAGCGCAGCAGCCAAGAAGTGTGACGTAGAGCCAGCAGGGGCTCACGCAAATGCAGCCAAGTGTTGCGCAGAGCACCAAAGGGGCCAGCGTAGCTGACACAGAGTCTCCCAAAGCTGACGCAGGGCCTCCTGGGGCTGACGCAAGGCCAACGTGAGACAGAGAGGGGCTGATGCAGTCCAGATTGGGTAGACACTGGGGTTGCAGGAGCAGTTTTGTGCTTAGCTGCCGAAAGGGTTTTCCGGGTTTCAGCCAGGGGATTTCTCTCAAACTATGAGGAATAGCTGCTAAGGAAATTCTCTGTTGGGTAGGCCAGTTACGGCACCCAGATTATACTCTTATATTGCTTAATAAGAAAACCTCCGATAGTTGCACCAGTTTTCCCGCATTGGGTTTTTCTGGGGACATTGGTCCAAAAATAATGGTGTCATGTGGTGTGTTTATTCTTGTTTCTTTTAGCTGTTGATCTGTAATATGTTGAGCATGCACTGGTGTTTATTTTTAGTATTTACTTTGTAAATAACTTGTTAAAGAAAAATTAACAAGTAGGTAGGAATAAATCAGGAAAAGTTCATGAAGGGTTTCTAAATTAAGGAAACTTAGAAACTTCAACATGGTATCAGAGGGTGATTGCAGATCAGAGGAGGACTAAGAGACATTAGCCGAGCGGAGCAATAGCAACAGAAAACAGCTGTCCCGAAGTTACAGAAGCTGTTTCTAGCAGCGCAGAAGCCAAGGAAGTATAATGCAAAGCCAGCCAGAACCACGCAGAAGAAGCCAGGAATTGTGCAGAGCCTCAGAGAGGCCAGTGTTGCTGACGCAAAGGGCCAGAGGGCTGACACAGGGCATCCCAGGCCTGACACAGACCCATCCAAGGTGACGCAGAGCCAGCGTGAGTCATAGAAGGGCTGACGCAGTTCACAGAGAGACAGTTGCTGGGGACTAGAAGGCTACAGGAATATTGCAAAGTGGTGTTGGTGAGGTACTATATTCAGAACAGTACCTGACAGAGCAGGGCCAGAGGAGTTGTTACCGAGGGTTTCTAGCCAAGGAACCCGGATCAGCAATGCAGTTGCACAAGACGATCAGAGTAGGAGGCATCTCGACAAGCGGAATAAGGATTTCCAGGAGGGAAATCATGACTCAGAGGGAGTACAAAAGAGAACTTCCAGACGGGAAGTAGAGACTCAGACGAGTCGAACAGAGAACTTTCAAGAGGGAAGTAGAGGAGCATCATGGCACTACATGGGGTAAGACCGTAAGAGACCAGGATAGACTGGACTGAGCATCAAACTTTGCAGTCTGGAAGGCCAAAATCTTATCAGTGCTTGACAAGAATCATGTCAAGAACTTCACCTTGAAGGTTATCGCTATCCCAGTCGACCCTAATGATAATGACAAGTACGAGGAGGCGATGGTGAGGGCCAAGTGCATTATCCTTGATGGGGTCAAGGATCATGTGGTACCACAAATAGCCGAGAAGGAAATGGCAGTTGAAATGTGGGAGGCTCTCAAGAACCTGTACCAGCATACTTTTGTGCAGAGAAGAATGTTGCTCGAGAACCAGATGAAGAAGGGTCAAACGATTGACTCCTTCCTCGAAGGACTGAATGAGATCCGAGATCAGTTGACTACTATAGAAGCGACACCGGATCAGGAGCTTATGGTGAGGACAACCCTGAATGTTGTCTCAAAAGAGTGGGATGTGTTTGTCCAGAGCATCCTGGGCAAAGGGACTCTCCTACCTTGGGACGAGATGTGGGCAGCGCTTCTCCAGGAAGAGATCAGACGGTAGTCAAAGACAGGTAGCAGCAGCAAAGGGATCAAGGTCAAGTAGGAGGAGGAGGAGTATAGCTAGAGCACAGTCCTTGCTAAGAGGGAGTGTTGATTTGGGGTAGCATCGGATGTGCTCTAGCCACGAAATTTGGTGGAGAAGTTGGAGCACATGAGATCTCCAATACCCAGAAAGGGTTTGGGCACATTCTAAACAGATCAGGAGATATTAAAATAATTAATATTCTTAATGGAGTCCCTAAGTCTAAACTTAGGGAAAATAAAATATTAATGTGTATTAATATGAATCTATGTTAGAGTGGTCCAAAAGACATGGATCAAGCAAGATCTAATCTTAGCCGTTGATTAGGGACTTAATCTCAATCATTGAGATGTCAACAGGAAAAGTATAAGAGGAGGTTTGAGAGTCACTTGGAGAACACAACACATGATCAGTCATTCTATTCTCTACAGCGGGGTTTGCTAACAGATATAGAATCAGTGATCGGGAGAGCAGTTGTGGGGCATTAAGTACAAAGGAACAAAGAAGGCAGAGATTGTGTCGGGAGAGCAGCGCAGCAGCCAAGGAGAGTGACGCAGAGCCATCAGGGGCTCACGTAGACGCAGCCAAGTGTTGTGCAGAGCACCAAAGGTGCCAGCGTAGCTAACTAGAGGCTCCCAGAGCTGATGTAGAGGCTCCCAGAGTTGACACAAGGCCTCCTGGGGCTGATGCAGGCCAAGAAAGGCTGACGCAGGGCTAACGTGAGACAAAGAGGGGCTGACGCAGTCCAGATTGGGCAGATGCTGGGGTTGCAGGAGCAATTTTGTGCTGAGGAGCTACCGGAAGGGTTTTCCAGGGTTTCAGCCAGGAGATTTCTCTCAAATTGTGAGGTAGAGCTGCTAAAGAAATTCTCTATTGGGTAGGCCAATTACGGCACCCAGATTGTACTCTGATATTGCTTAATAAGAAAACCCTCAGATAGTTGCACTGGTTTTCCCGCATTGCATTTTTCCGGGGACATTGGTCCAAAAATAATGGTGTCATGTGGTGTGTTTGTTCTTGTTTCTTTTAGTTGTTGATCTGTAATATGTTGAGCATGCATTGGTGTTTATTTTTAGTATTTACTTTGTAAATAACTTGTTAAAGAAAAACTAACAAGTAGGTAGGAATAAATCAGGAAAATTGCATGAAGGGTTTCTAAATTAAGTAAACTTAGAAACTTCAACAATAACTTTCGCATGCGGACTCCGATTAGCACGCTTCTTGCGTCATTGGAGAGATCTCTGTGTAAAACAACATGAAATGGTGTGGGGATAAAGCGGCAAAGTTTTACCCCCCAAAAAATGTCATTGGATGCCTCAAAATGCTCCTGGAAGGTTTCGAACCTCGTTTTTCCAAACTAGTTCCCGTCGGTAAAAACAGACCCATGCGCTGATTCCTCCACTTTTTTCAGTCTGAATGCATTGAGATGGATGACAAGCAATATAATGATCCAATCTGGATCACTCCTCAATAATCTTTGAGCATTTAGCAAGATTTCCTAGCCTTTAGTAAAATGGTGAAGGCTCCCTCTTAATCCAACCTTAAGGGATACCTACAGCTTATTAAAATAATTCAAAAATCTTCTAACACGACATGTTCAACCTACAAATTCTAGAAATCAAAACATAAGGGAAAACAATACAAGACTAAGAAGGATATCTAGGAGAGGATTTAGTAGTATAAGTCTTTGACCTTTGATTCCTCAATCTTGTTCTTCGTCGGTGGAGCTTCATCGACAATATTCGCTTGATCCCTATCTCTCTTCTTATTCCTTGGATTCTTCGGACATTGGTTTTTTTAATGACCCATCTTATGACAATTGTAGTATTCAACCTTTGATAGGTCAACTTTCTTCTTTGGTCCCTTGAACTTCTTGAAGGTTCCCTTCTTCTTGTGATAAGCAGAATATTCATTCCAGGTGTTTTCTTCTTCATCCTCTTTGTTGTTGTTTACTGATGATATTCAAGTTTCTTCTTGACTACATGCATTCCACATTTTTTCAAATGCTGTAGTAGCATTACAACCGTTAAGGCTGATGTAAAGGCGCTCCAAGATTTTGGTAGTCCTAGAAGAGCAGTATTTCCAAGCTCATTTTCTGGGACAACTTCATCTATTGCTTGGAGTTGATCTCTGATTCTAGATATCCTCATAAAGTAGAATGATACAGTATCGTTATTCGTCATCTTAATAGTCCTTAATTCATTCTTGAGGCTTGCTATTTGACCAATGTTCTTGATGGTGAATAATTTCGAGAGAGCTTCATACCTTTCTTGAGCGGAATTTATATTGGATATGTATGGAATTAGGTTGTCCTTAACTACATCCACTATTAGGTTCATAGATAAGATCTTGATTTCTCTAAACTTTGCTTTCTCAGCTTCATTTCTTTCATCTGTAGGATTCTTGATTTTTTCCTTGAACAAGATCTTAAACTTTGTTCTTTTCAAGGATGAGATCTATCCTCTTTTTCCAGGCCCTGTAGTTGGAGGCTCCTTCTAGTTTGTTTTCTCCCTTCATTGAGTTTGACATAGTTCCTGTAGATAGTAGGCTTGTTTCTTTATATGATCCTCTTTAATGACCTTCCTTTGATCTTATCTTTCTCAATAGATCTTCTACCTGCCTTTTTCTTGCTTCTTTACCTTAGCTTTGATACCATGTTAGAAAATCATAAACGTAGAAAGTTTTTCTTATATTGATAATTACTTGAAATCTTCGTGTTCTTATTAACTTCTTTATGTTCTTCCTTTATCTTTGTTTCATCAAGCAATTACCAAAAGCAAAATATGAAGATCAATGGACACCAGAGGAATGCACTCAGCCAGGGCTAAAACCCCTTTATAGGGGAAAACCCAGTCAAAACTATTCCTTTAGTAAATTCAAATTGAGAAAGACCAAGACCTTAGACCAACAAACCTTCCTCCACCAATTTAGCCTTCCAAGATGAATTAGTAGACTCTTCTTATCCAGTAGCTTTAACCTAGCAACAACCCAAAAATTCGGCTTCCCAGCTACAGAACTACGACCCCCAACTACAAAATTTCAGCCCAGCTTTAGCACTACATTTATCGGCCCCTCCAACAGCTTGACAGCTTCACACGTGTGAGAGGGAGAGAGAGAATTTCGACTTCTTATGCTTGAGATAGACCTCATTTTCCTTCACTAGCCTTTCTCCTTCCCTTGAATTTCACACCTTTTCTTAACCCTAGAAGTTGCAGATCGAACTTGATGAGTGAAAATGTCAATTAAGGTTGAGTTGTTGCCTTTATATAGGAGTTTATGCCCCTCAATTTAGGTTGACTTGTCCAGTTTAAGGCCGACTTGGTGGAGGAAGCCTATTTGACATATTTTACAATAAAATAAATTTCTTTCTTGACAAATAAAGCCCAAGAAGGGTCTTTTACATTATGACATGGGAAAGGACACATGACATAAACCCTAGAAGTATTCAATGGAGACTTTGTTTAAAAATCTAGGGCATAGTGATTAGGTGATTTCTCTATAATGATAACTGCTTGTGAATGCTTTTTACTTCTTTAAATTAGGATCTTCTCTTTACTAAAATTATTATTGTGTTCTTCTTCATCAAACAGCTAGTAGCTACCAATGCATAAATAATAAAGAGACAAGAGACAGAATGTAGGAGATCAACCAAGGCCAAAACCTCTCCCACTTGAGAGGAAAACACAAACAAATTCTTCTTATAGAGACTTCAATTGACAAATACCAAGACCAATACCTAGACCCTTTTCCAAGACCAAGTCACAAGCCTTCTTGTTTGATTTCTTCCTTGAGTTAATGATGGTCAAACTTCCTTCCCTCCTTCACTATCTCAGCCCTTCTATGAACTTTGGTTCCTTGATTCCACTCTGCAATTCTCGACCCTACTTCTGAAGTCCTAGCTATAGCATATGAGGGAGATAAACACCTTGATTCCCTTCGCTTTAGATGGAGGTTCTTTCTCCTTTAACTCGGCTAGGTAATCACCTTGTTCTTCTCCAAAATTTGTCTTCACAATATGACTGTGGTATCTCGTTCTTCCTGCAATAGGTAGCAGCAGATTCTTGCACGTGTGGAGTGTACTTAACCCAAAAACAATACCAAATACTTCGCTCTTCCTTTCCTTCTCTTGGCTAGTTATGAGGCTCCTTACTTAGTAATTTTCGCACTTCTTACTTCATACTTGCTTATCCGAAATTTGCTTGTTTATAAATGAAGGTCGCGCTGCCTATTTATAGTGATTCGTCCATCAAAATAAACCAACTTGAGTTGTAGGTGAGCCGACTTGTCATTCTAGAAGCATCCTTAGGCCAACATGAAGAGGCGCTTGTGACAAGGTCTAGGGGAGCTAATAAATTTTCTTTTACAATGGATTACATGCCTAAAATGGTTATTCAAACTTTGACATTGACTCTATGAACTTTATGACTTAATGACCTAATAGCTCACAATGGGAGCCTTAACTAAAAATAAAATTCCTTGCTCATGACACCCATGAGACAAGCATTACAAAAATAAATTTATTTTTCTTTTTTACATCAATTACATAAAATCACAATTGCACATGTCATTATGAAGACCAAACCTAGTTACACTTTTCAACAGACATTGACCAAAAAACAATTGAACCAAGCATGAACCCATGCTTTAATAAGTCAAACTGTCAATTTCTTTAATAATAAAATTTATTTTTCTTTCTTTTGACAAATACAATACATCATGACTTAAGTATAGTTATGAAGACTGATACTAGTTACATTCTTCAACAGTTTCGGTTCCAACGAGCTATTACACTAAGGTGTTCCATCAAATATTACTCCAGGGATGCCACCTTAAGCGTAATTAATTAAATTAGGTTCAATAATAAATCCGCTTTACGGGGATTATCGGAATGCAACAAAACCAAAAGCAAGCTATGCAAAACTGCCCCTAATGATGGAATATGCCAAGTGAATGTCGTCGGACCCCATAAAACTCCTCAAAACCCCTCAAGTACCCCTGATGACATAATCCTGCTCCTATGACCTGGCCATCATGTACCCTGGAAATCCATTTTGGCTGTACTATAGAGGAAACTGAAAATGGGGACATTATACTGGCTAGTGTTTCTTATCATTTCCCTAGCAAGAGTTTGGAGAACTTGACTTATTCCAACTTTCCGATAAAGGTGTGATGTGTACTTGTATTTCAAATTTTATATATTTATGTTGTTCCCAGAAGTCTAAATTTTGTGTACTTGCAGATTTGATTTTCAACTTATGTTATCTTCATGATCAATGAGAGTTCATCCCTGCTAATTCCTGCTGATATGGCATAACATAGAGCTGAATTGGTTAAGAAATTTAACACATATATAGAAAATAAAACAGTAGATTTATTGCTGCTATAAGATATTTCAGATCTGTTATATGCTTGTAAAGTGTGTCGTAAGGGCTGTAGCTTTGTCGTATCAAAGTACATTTGAATGAAGTTTATTTTCTTGCGCTGCCTTGTGAAAATGGATTGCAGAGAAGTGAAATATTGCTGATGTAAATTAATATTTTAGATACAGCCTTAATGCTGAAAGTTCACAGGAAATAGATCCAGTAAACTTCATGATTGAGGTGCAATACTGGAATTTGCTTTAATTACCTGATTCTCAAAACTTTAACATCCACAAATGTGAGAAAGCACCCCTTGCATTTCCCATGAGGTTCTCCTTTGAAAAAATAATATTCAAAACACAACTATCAATGGTCAGCCTCTATACATTCATTTTTTTCTAACTTTCCAAGAAGGAATAATTTTTTGTAAGGGTCTTTTGAAAGCAATGTTGGACCAATTTTTCTCAAGATCTGAGTCATAAGTAAAACCAGCCAAATCAGTGTGACTCAGATGATTCTGAATACAGAAGTGTGCATGCAGATCGGTATCGAACAATTAAAAAGTCAACCAGAAAGATAACCTGAGGACGTGAATTGATGCCGAATTAGATAATCTCAAGTATTGTATCCTAGTTGAAAGAGTTCTTGAACAACTTTGATGAATAGGTACATGCTTGACCAATTGAAACTTTGGGAAGTTGAAATTCTGATCTACTTCTTGACAAATGGTCAATATAGACATATCAGAAACACATAAAAATACATTCATTAAGATTGACAAAATATATAATCAATGAAGCTCTGGAAAACATTCATACCTGAGTTCCAAAATATGAATTAATTACACGAGCCAGGAAGGATATGGTATCTCCAAGTAATGGTTGAGAAACTAGCAGATAATCTGCAACCCAATGTTCCACTATTCCAGCAACAAACTGTATCCACATAAAATTTTGTTTAGACTGCATCAACATACAATTACCAAGTAATCCATGTATGCACATATATACAAACACAAATACTGAAATGTTTCTTTCTTTTTGCATTTGCTGCTTCTTTTTTCTACCTTGCCATGATGAAGTTTTGAAACATTATTAGAGGAGTAACAGTGGTGAATGAAAAAGCATCTATAACAAATTTGTTTAACAAGCCTCAACACAAAAAATGATAGCAATAAAAGTAAAATAATGCAAAGGCAATCTGCAAAAGGTAATTTTAGACTTGCATCTTTTCTAGAGATTTTGAGAAATTCATAAATCCTTCATTGCATTCAAAACCTATACCTGATACCGCAAATTTGCTGATGTTCCAAGAAAGCACCCATAAACAAAGGCCGTCTTGAGGACTGGATATTGTACTTTGATATTATGTTTTTCAATACCTGTACCCCACTGTTGTCGGATTGAAAAGAGAATATTTGTGACACTGAGTGTGCTGACACTTGAAAGAAAACCTACACAAAAGAGTTTCAGCCCTCCCAAAAGCACAGCAGTGCCTCTTGCTCCCAAATCCCAATTTTGTCCAAGACTATTTCTCTGAAAAGCATTTTCTGGCAGTGATCCAAGCAGCCCTTTCAGTCCTTCTATTGTCCAAGATGTATTAGCATTTTCTTCATATGAAAGAAATGATAAAGTAGGAGCAGGAAGCCAAACAGCAAAGAAGGAAACAACTGCTGATCGCAGAGTATCGCTAATCACATAGTCAATCTCTTCCATAAAACGCTCTTTACGCTTTTTATACTGTGCCATCAGTGTTGCTGTTATGCATATAGTTTCCTCTAGAGCTAGCCTTTGAAAAATCCTTGGATTTGCTAACCATCTTTCCCTGAATCCCTGTATTAAGAATGCTAGTAAGTGCAAATGGACATAACTCTACATATAGTATATTGATCGCACAATAGATTCCCTACAAACTTTAATGCAATGAAAAAGATTTCTCAAAAATCATTCCTATTACTATTCTAAAACAATTTACTGGCTATTCAGATTTTTCTTGATTGATGATAAATTCATAATTTGTTCCAATGAACAAGCAGCATTACACAGGAAGTTATAAGACAGACATCAATCAGAATAATAAAAATTACATGCAACAGCATGAACAATAACAATGTGCACTCAAAAGACTTCTATAAATGAACAATTATTAGCGATGTGCCCATGAATAATTAATAGTAATATTTTATACACACACACACATCCCACAAGGATTAGCTTAATGGTTGAACCATCTGCAAGGGTTCTTCTTGGAGGAATTGCAGCTACATGAAAACAGCATAGGACTGGAGTGCGGGTCAGGAATCAAGGCTGAACAACAGCTATTACAGCAGAAAAGCCAGGCCAGAAGAAATTTAACTCCATAACTAAAGCTCTGATCATATGGATGGAGATTTTCCTGTGTGGTAATTCACCCATCTTCACAACTGGCTGTTTGCAGAAAGGTTACTCCAGCGAAGCCTGTAGCAATTAATGTTAGGTTTTCCACATATTAGCAGCACAGTCTCTAACAGAATAATCCCCAGATCTCCTTCATGACAGTGAGCGTCGAAAAGTTCAGTGGATTGTCACAGCATGATGACAAGACAGGATCAGATTGTTAAGGGTGTGGACAATTATCACATTTACAGATGGCTCTTTCCACAGTCAATTGTGAGCAGAGGTATGTTGCAGGAAACGCCACCCCAGGTGCCATACCAGTACCCGAAACTACATGAAACACAGAAACACACCTGAAACAATCCTGAAATCCCACAGTCCATAGTACATACTATATGGCATTTCACAGTTTGGAAATGTCGTGCAGTATGGCTGGCGACATTTCAGGGCCATTTCAAGCCAATTCCAGTGTTTCAACACTGATTTTTACTTTTGTGGGCTGCTGAAGCAACCAAACAGGCCGTGGGGCCCTTCTATGGCCAAAAAACATTAAATTTATCATTAAATCTAACTTCAATTCAAGCCTCAAACTAAAGACTGGGATGTGGAAACAGAATGGCCAGACTAGGAGCTGTCTTTTGCTGCTCTCGATGTTGGTGGTGATACAACTGGAAGTAGAGCTGCCTCTTCTTCCAATCCACACTCTAGTTCTATAGTTGTATTGAACAAGCATCTTGTTTTATTTGTGTTCATGAGGATGGGAATTATTATGATATGTAATTGTAATTGTCTTTAACTCATGTTTTATTTCATATTTAGTACATATAGCTTCATGTATAAAGGCAGATTTTGGAGTCTTGGATGCTTAGCCTCATCTATAAAGGATAATTTTGGATTTTGCATCACATAGTCATCTATGAGAGTTAATATAGACTTAGTTTTCCTTCTAAAATGTCATTTATGTGTCGCATTCTTTTTTTTCTTGCAACATAATGTGTTATTAACTTACCTGTAAATATATGTAAATATATATATATAGATATATATGATGTTTCACCCAACGTTTCCATTGCGGGGGGCTCAAATTCCAGCCATACCTATTTCAGAAACTTCTAGATGTTTCCATGTTTCGTGCAACTTTGCTTTTCCCAAACTTCGTGCTTCATCATTTCTATTATCCCATTTGGCTCTCTTATCAACATCAATGAGGGCTTTTTCTTTTCCCAAGGTAATCCGATACAATCCTTACTTCTTAGTACATCCTCCATGTGGGATTTCCATGAGAAGTAGTTGGTAGCAGTGACCAAAAGTTTACTTGCAGTGGCCATAGTAAAATATGTAGATAATATAGTTTAAAAAGCTGAAACTGACTATTTAGATGGAAACTTCTCGAAAATTTGGGCTATTTAAAAAAAACAGCATTGAAAACAAAATTCAAATGTGAAAATTATGTCATTTTAAAAAAGGCATTAACAATAACAAAGACCCTGCGCCACGCCATCTAGCAGGGGTCCTAGGAGAGGAACCTATGGGACAACTACTAGACAAAATGTCAACAATGGAACAAAGACCCACTATCACCTCAGTCAGTCTCCCCTACTCTTTACGGACTTCCACCGATGGGAGGAGTCCCAGTAGGATAAGAATCACTTGAGAAAGGAAGAATCAATGATCTATATGACGTGATTCCATTAAGCCCATCCAAGGAGAGGCTCAATCAAGGCTTGATGCAAGAAAATCTCTCCAAGAAAGACCTAGGGCTTGAAATATGCAATGGGGTTAGGTACGCCTAGAATCAAGACTTCCAAGATGAGATAGGACCTCTCAAGAAGCTTTGTGGGATAATTTATCCCTTAAAACTAGGCTTTCGCTATGCTTGAAAGACCTAGAAAGGGCCCATGCAGGACCTAGGTTTATGAATGATCATGGGAGTAGCTCCTCCAATGTGCTCAATAGGACAAATGCCTCCCAATCCTCTGAGACTGCGTTCAATGTGGTCCTCACCATCAATTCCTGATCCGGCGTGGCCCCTATGGAAGTTAGCTAGTCCCGGATCTCCTTCAATCGATCAAGGAAGACATTTATCTGCTCTCCCTTCTGCATTTGGTATGACCGCAGTTGATTTTCAAGTAACATCTTCCTTTGCATGGAAGTATGCTGGTACAATTACTTCAGGGCATCCCACATCTCATTTGTCGTGTCCTTCTCGGCAATATGCAGCACCACATGATCCTTGACCCCATCAAGGATGATGCACTTCGCCCTGGCCACTGCGTCCTCATACTTCTCATTTTCAGCTAGGTCAACTAGGATCACTATTGTTTTCAAGGCGAAGTCCTTGATGCGATATTTGTCTAGAATGGACATAATCTTAGCCTTCCAGACCACGAAGTTGGATGCTCCGTCCAACCTATCCTGATCTCTTAGTCCATTCACGGCCATTATGCTGCTCTTCTTCTGACTCCTCCGAGTCTCTCTACTTCCCTCCTGGAAGTCCTTGGTTCGATTCCCTCTGAGTCTCGATTTCCCTTCTGGAAATCCCTCCACCTTGGCGTTGCCCTGTTAGGTACTGTTCTGACCACAGTACCCCACTAGCTTCGCTCCGCAGTTTATCCGCAGCCTCCTATACCCTAGCAACTTGAAGGACTGAGCCTCTAAGCTCTGTGCAATCCCGGCACCAGCAAAATCTACACCTCCTGGACACAGCGTCGATCCTTCCTCACTGAGAAAGATGACCAGGCACTGTGTAGGTCAGGTCTGCTCCTCTCTGCCTCTGCGTTGATCCTCCTCCTGGCTCGAACTGATGACGCAGGCCCTCTGCGTCACCCCTTGCTGCTTTCTGCTAGGAACAGCTTCTGTCACTCGGGACAGTTGTTTTTGTTGCTACTGCTCTACTCGGTTGATGCCTTAGTTATCCTGTGATCTGCAACCACGCTTTGATACCATGTTGGAATTTCTAAGTTTAACCCATTAGAAATTCTTCCTGTACTATCTGATTTATTTCTTCCTACTTGTTCAATTACTTAACAAGTTATTTACCATGTAAATACTAAAAATAAATACTAGTATCAACATCTACAAATCATCAACTGAAAGAAAACAAGCACACAAGTGACACCGTTATTTTGGACCAATGTCCCTGGAAAAACCCAATGCGGGAAAACCGGTGCGACTATTCAGAGCGTTTTATTATTATGCAATTTTCATAATACAACTAGGGTGCCATAAATGGTTCACCCAACAGAGAATGCCCTCGGCAGTAGTACCTCTCCTCGGAGCCAAATATTCTGGTTGATTAATCACCAGATGAATGATCCCATAGCAACAATTGCAGCTTTTGTTGCTCTACGTCACCCTATCTGGCTCACCAGCTCCTAGTGTGTCCCACGAAATCCTCCAGCGCTGCCTCTAGGCCCTGTGTCAGCTTTGCTAGCCTCTGCATCAGCTTCTAGAGCCTCTGCATCAGCCCCTAGACCCTCTGCGTCTCACACGCTGGCCTCTCCGGCTCTACACAACTCCTGGCTACCTTTGCGTAGCCTCCAACTGCCTCTACGTCAACCTCACTAGGCTTTGCGCTGCCTCTCTAGTACCAACTCTACCTCTTTGCTATGTATTCACTGCCCCTCAGCTGCAACTCAGATCACTCCCTCGATTTCCTCAGCAAACTCTGCCCCAGAAAATCGAATTCTTGATCTCTCTTGGTGTGTCCTCTAACTGACCCTCAAGCCTCCTATTATACTTTTCTCGTTGGTCCATCAACGGTTGAGATTAAATCTCTAATCAACGGCTAAGATTAGATTTGGCTTGATCCAAGACTTTTGTAACATTCTAACCCAGTTTTATATTAATACCCATTAATATTTCATTTTTCCTAAGTTTAGACTTAGGAACTCCATTAAAAATATTAGTTATTTTAATATCTCCCAAACCATTTAGAATTTGCCCAAACCATTTCTGGGTCTTGGAGATCTCATGTGATTTAGCCTTTCCACCGATTTTCATGGCTAGAGCACATCTGATGCTACCCCAAATCAACACCCACTGCTTTCTCCTCTCATGCCAAAAGGAGAAATAATTCTGGGTCTAAAGGTCATTTCAAAGGAAAGCCCAGATCGAAGGGTGGAAGGAAGGAAAGATGTTTCATTTGCAATAAATTTGGCCACTATGTGAGGGAGTGTCCAAATAGAAAGGACACATCACATGATGATGATCAAAACCACTCCAGGGGCAACTCCAACCACAATCAAAGGAATGGCAGGTTCAGTGGCAAAGGAAAGAAGAATGCGAGAAATCAAGGAAGTGGTCAACCCTCCAAGAAAGCAAGGAACTCCAGGTATGAATCAAATGTTGTTAACAATAAGAAAGATGAGTATTATCTGATATCAGCCCTCTCCTCCCGACTCGTTGGGCAATTGGCTTATTGATAGTGGTGCTTCAAGGCACTTCACTGGTTACAAGGAAGCTCTCTCTAATCTAATAGAGAAGGAGACAAACTTGGATATTATTCTTGGAGACAATTCCACCTATCCCGTAAAGGGTGTAGGGAATGTTACTCTTCAATTAAATCAGGGTAACACAATTCATTTGCAAAAAGTCTTATATCTACTTGATCTCAAGAAGAACCTGATGTCCATTTCAACAATGGAAGATAAAGGCTACAAGGTAGCATTCATCGATGGCAAGGTACGTGTCTGGAAAAGACAAATTCAAAGATGCTTTCACTCTTGGGTTCCGGGTTGACTCTTTATATCAAGTTGGAGGAAGTTCGTTGGAAGTCATGTCTTGCGACACATCTCTATAGTTTGAACTATGGCACCGGAGGTTTGCCCACCTTCATTATAAGGCTCTACCCAATGTGAGGTAGATGGTGACAGGGATGCTCGAGTTCAAAGTAGAGCATGAAGGTGTACGTCCGGGATGTGCCGAAGGAAAGCTCAAAAGGAGACCATTCCCCTCAAACCATAGCAAGACCTCCAACATTTTGCAGTTGGTTCACTCCGATATATCTGGTATGATGCTCGTGAACTCTTTGGGAGGATATCTATATTATCTCACTTTTACAAATGATTATTCTCGCAAGACTTGGATATACTTCTTGAAAAGGAAGGATGAAGTGTTCTCCTGGTTCTGTCACTTCAAAACCTTGATCGAGAATCAAACCGAGAAGAGAATCAAGATATTAAGGACTGATAATGGGACCGAGTGTAAGAACTATGAACTATTTTAATAACTTTTCCTTATGAACAGAATAAAAAAAGAATAGATGCAGAGACAGTAAAGTTTTTGAAATTACAGATCATGATCCTGTTATAAAATTTCCTAAATTTTACAAATTTAATTAACAAAACAGAATCAATGAAAGTACTTACCTGTAGTCTTACGGTCGATGAAGCCTCAACTGCTCCTGCTTTAGTTACCAAAAGACCAAAACCACCCAGCCAAACTGAGCAAACCTTGCTACTCAGTTCAATAAACTTCTCAAGCGAAGCCCACAGTTTCCCCCGTGCCCAGAAACCTCAGAACAAGTTAGGTCTTCCTGATCATCCACAGACCCTGTGTATCAGTTTTTTCTCCTCCTCCTTTCCCCCATTTGCCTCCAACCGTCGCTTCCTTCTTATAAATTTCCATTACTGACATCTTCCATCATCGTGTCTCAATTATTATACGTGTCGATTTTTTTATAAATCAAATCTGATTTGATTTTATCTACATAACTTAATTTTGAATTAAAGTTTATTTATTAATTTTAATTTATTTAATTTTTTAATTTATAATTAACTTTATTTAATTCCATAAATATTACTTACTATAAGTGGGTCATTACATACATCCCTCCTTCCGAAAACTTCGTCCCGAAGTTAGGGTTTATAAAATATATTAATGATTATTATGAGTATATAGGTCTTTATAGTACAAGTTGAATTTGTTTTCTTTATTATTTTTAATATTTTACAACTATAATATCCATGTTCTGTCTCAGTTGATTTTCAGCTATTCTATAATCATCCTATCCTTCCTAATCTCTTCCGCTCCCATCCTAACCGTCCTCTACCAGAGTATGTCATGGCGTCAGTTATACTGACCTAACCATTCATAAACTCCAAGGATGACAGCGTCGGCTATACCGACCTGATCCTTAATAGGCATCCGGCAGTCATCATCACACGTCTAGGGGAGCGTGACTCACAGTCTTCCCATGACTCCAGGATTCGGAGGATAAACGGTGGGCAACACCTCCACCCCTCCTAGTAGAATCAGGGTTAACACCCTATCATGGAATCTCTTTGAGCCTTAATTGTTCTAAGGTTTCTGTCATCATGTGGTCATTTTGGTAACGGATATTATCTGCAATCATAAACACTTGTCCATGGATTTATAAAATGTGCATTAACATATTCAAAAACAAATAGCTTATGTATAATTTACACATGTCAACTACAGTATAACATACTTTGCCATATTCTATTCATGTCATTGACTTTCATATTCAAAAGTAATTATTCTTTCATTTCTATCTCATCAATCATATTGATACACATAAATAAAACAGTGTTATCATATCTTAATTCCCATCAGAAGCAAAATCACTTAAATATTTTAAACTTTACTATGACAATTATAATTTAGTAAAATCAATATCATATTCCGTCTTGGTATCCATGTACCAGCGGAATTAAACAGATATTGTCATAAAAATTTACGTTTATATATGATTATTCAAAAAGGTTTTGAACCTCTGTTTACAGTAAAGTAAATATATACAAAACATAGTTTAAAGTTCTTCAAAATTGACACAGATTAAGGTATCTTTGGCATATGTTCTCTGTATCTTCCCAAGTAGTTGATCCAGGGCTATACTTGTCCCACTGGACCTTAACTTGGTCTACTAGATGATTTCTAAGTTGTCGAACTCTACGTTCCAGTATACGTAATGGTTCGACCGATATTATTCCTTCGTCTGAAACCTGCAGTTCCTTCCATTGAAGGTTATGAGATTGATCAGCTATATAGTGTCTTAATATAGATACATGAAACACATTATGAATTTTATGCAAGTGAGGTGGCAGTGCAAGACGATAAACGACAAGTCCAATTCTTTCCATGATTTTAAATGGTCCAATAAATCGGGTTGACAACTTTGTCCCTTTTCCGAATCGAATAGAACTCTTATTTGGTCTGATGCGGATGAAAACCTGATCCCCTACTTCATACTTCCTATCAGTTCTGTGAGCATCAGTATAACTCTTTTGTCTATCTTGTGCTTCTTTTAATCGTTGCCTAATTTGTCTTACCTGCTCTTCCATTTCTTAGATTAATTCTAATCCTATTATCACTCGATCTTCTAACTTGTCCCAACTTAACGGTGTTCTACAAGGTCTGTCGTATAATGCTTCAAATGGAGGCATTTCAATCGAACTGTAGTAACTGTTATTGTATGCGAGTTCGACTAAGGATAAGTACTTTTCCCAGTGTGATCGCTGATCCATAACATACATTCTCAACATATCTTCAAGTACTTGATTTACCCTTTCTGTTTGCCCATCGGTTTCAAGGTGATAAGCTGTGTTCAAATTTAGTTGAGTTCCTAAGGTTGACTGCATGCAAGTCCAGAATCTTGAAGTGAATTATGAATCTCTATCGGATATAATCTTCTTAGGTACTCCATGAAATCTGATAATTTCATTTATGAATACTCAAGCTACGTCAGCAACTACGTAAGTATCTCTTACGGGAATGAAATGTGTGTTTTTCGTTAATTTATCCACTACTACCAAAATGGCATCGTGTCTTTGAGAAGTAAGAGGTAGTCCAGTGATGAAATCCATAGAAATGATCTCCCATTTGGTCATAGGAATGTCGTGGGGTTATAAGAGACCCGCTGAATGACAATGATCTGCTTTTACTTGTTGCCATTCCAAACATTTTGCAACAAATTGAATGATATCACATTTCATGCCCGACCAGAAAAAGAGTTTTTTTGGTATCTGCATACATTTTCCTTACTCCAGGATGTGCACAATAAACTGCTCTGTGGGCTTCCTTAAGGATAGTGTCTCGAAGATCCTTATGATCAAGAATATACATCCTTCCATGGAATCATAAGATTCCATCATCTTCTAGTTCATATCCTTCAAACTTAGATTCTTTTGGCTTTTTACCTTCAAGACTAGATCTCACCTTTAAGTACCAACTATCTTTTATGAGATATTCTAGTACTCATTGCCTTAAGTCTACTTCGATAGGTATGAGAGAGAATATTCATGGTCTTCTGCTTAAAGCATCTACTACTACATTTTCTTTTCCCTTAATATATGATATTCGAAAGTCATATTCACTTAGGAATTCACTCCATCGTCTTTGTCTAACATTTAAGTCTCTTTGGGTGAACAAATATTGTAGACTTTGATGGTCGCTTTTAAGTGTAAAACTTTGCCCCACCAGATAATGTCTCCAGATCTTTAGAGCTAGTACTACAGTGGCTAACTCTAAATCGTGAGTAGCATAGAGCTCTTCATGAGGTTTTAACTTCCGGGAGGCATATGCTATTACTCCTCTATCATGCATCAATACTACACCCAACCCTTGTTTGGATGCATCAGTACATACCGTAAAATCTTTGTCCATATCAGAGACTCTTAAGTTTGGTGCACTGGTCAGTAGTCTTTTGAGTTCAGAGAATGTTTTATTACATTCCTCAGTCCATTCATACTTAACACCTTTATGCTTAAGGGTTGTAATCGACTTTGCAATTTTGGAGAATCCCTCCACAAATCTTCGGTAGTAACCGGCTAAACCCATAAAGCTTCGTACTTGATGTGCATTTTTTAGTATTGGCCATTCCATGATTGCTTTTACCTTCTCAAGGTCTACTAAGATCCCTTCACCTGATATGATATGACCTAAGTAATGAATCTTTCCTGAAAGAATGAACATTTGAATAATTTTCCATATAACTGATGTTTTCTAAGGCAGGACAACACTATCCGTAAATGATCTTCATGATCTTTCTCATTCTTGGAATAAATGAGTATATCATCTAAAAATACTTGTACAAATTGATCAAGATATTTGCGGAAAACACTATTCATAAGATTCATGAATACTGCTGGTGCATTTGTTAATCCAAATGGTACCACAGTAAATTCATAATGTCCAAAACGTGTCCGGAACGCAGTCTTAGAAATATCGCTTTCAGTAATCTTCAGCTGATGATAGCCTGATCGAAGATCAATTTTTGAAAAGACAACAGCTCCTTTCATTTGATCGAAAAGATCATCAATTTGAGGCATAGGATATCGATTCTTTACTGTAGCTCGATTCAAGTCTCGATAATCTATGCATAATCTTAAGGATCCATCTTTCTTTTTGACAAAAATTACAGGAGCACCCCAAGGTGATATACTGGATCGAATATGTCTTATATCCAATAGTTCCTTCAATTGAATTTGTAATTCTTGAAGTTCTAAAGCTGTCATTCTATAAGGTGTTTTAGAGATTGGTTGAGTACCAGGTTTCAATTCAGTAATGAGATCTAGCTCTCTTACAGGGGGTAATCCCGGTAGTTCCTTTGGAAATACATCTGGAAATTTGGCTAACACCAGATATTGTTTTAAAGATGGTCATTTTTCTTTACTTACTTCTTGAATTACATATGCCTGACAACCTTTTCTTAAGCAATGCTTCATTTTCATTGCTGATATGTAGCATAAAGATATTTTTCTCTTTATTCCTTGAATTTGGATCGCTTCTCCTTCATCATTTATTCCTAGAATTCTTTTCCCATAACAGTCTACCCAAGCTTGATGAGCCTATAGCCAATCCATACCTATGACAATATCATAAGTTCCTAAGGCTGTGACATAAACTTTCAATTTAGTCGAACGGACTCCTAGGTCAATTTTGCATTGATCCACACTTAAGTGTACGGATTGGAGGTCTCCTGAAGCCATTTCTACCTGTCTGAAATCATTTTGTCTGCGAGCGACCAACCCACATTTATTTAATGCATATGACGAAATGAAACTATCTGTGGCACCAGTATCAAATAAGATTTTAAGTTTTATACCATTAATAATACCTAAAGATTCCACTACAGTGGATTGATGTGTTGCTTGATCATTGTTGACTAATGCATGAATTCTATGATTTCCTTGGTTATTTGACGTTGGTTCCTTTCTAGTCCTATGCAATATACTTGATGAAGCTTCTCGACAATCATGTTGAAAATGTGGTCCTCCACATCCCCAACATATAACCTGTGTTGGTCCTCTTGAATCAGGACGTGAATTTCTAGATAAAGAGCTTCATCCTCTCATATTGTTTCCTCTCGAATTTCTTCCTCTATTAGCAGTTCCACGAGATTTCCATGGATTGGTGTTTGATGATTCAGCAGTTATAGTATTAACTGCCATGGAAGCTCTTGTTCCTACATTTCTTGGGGTAAATCTATTACCAAATGGTGGCGTTGAGTTACCTCCCCTGAAAAAATTTCAGGGAGTCTTTCCTGGAAATCCTAATTGTAAAGGTTCTGCTGGCCCTACATCCTTTTTGATTCCTAGATGTTCTTCTACGTAACGGCCACATTCTACCACCTCAGCTGCTGATGATGGTTTCCACATGCTCACCAAGGCCCTGATGCGAGGATGTAAGCCAAATACGAAGCGTTCAGCCTGACGTTCATCAGAATCTAAGTAGTGAATGTATTTTACAAGCTCCATAAACCTTATCTCATATTCCTCCACTGTTTTATTACCTTGAACTAATGTATGAAACGTTACGGCTTGTTGTTGTTGAAAATATGGAGGTAAATACTTTGCACGGAATCTTTCCTTGAACAATTCCCAAGGGACATTTTCCGTTGTGAGTTGTAGTTGTTTTTCTAGATTTCCCCACCAAATCAAAGCACTCTCCTTTAATTGAAATACAACAATTTTTGTTTTTGCAGAAGAAGAATATTCTCTTAATTTAAAACATCTGTTCATTCCTTCTAACCATGCCTCAGCACATTCTCTAGCTCGACCTCCTGAAAATTTTGGGAGTTTAATTTTCTAAAACTCCCTAGAAATATCATCCTTTGATCTTTTAAACTCAAAATTCTTCAGCCCTGCTAAATTGATTGCTAAGGGTTGAAGTTCTTCCTTGGTCTTAGCCATGGTTGACCCTTTTAATGTTTCTAATAAAGCTTCTAAGGAGTTCATTATCACCGTCAACTCCGGTACTGGAGGGATCGGTATTGATGGTGGTCTCAATGGGGGCAATGATGATGATGGTGACGATGGAGATGGTGATGACGACGGTAGTGGCATTAATGACGGTGATGCTACCCAATCATGTCGTCGTCGCTCATATGTCCTTACCATTGTAAGGTTTCCTGTATACATAATAAAAAATTTATAAAAATTTGAGGTATATATATGGATTTAACATATAGTTGTTTTTTTTTTTGGGCCATTTCACATTTATAAACGGGTATAATTTTTTTTTGCTATTTTTATCTACTAGGCAGATCTTACTGGTACCGAGGTCAAGGAGGGTGGTCTTGCGACCTCCTTGTCCTAATGCAGGGAATCCTACCCTAATGCGTAATAATACTATTCTAATGCATGAGTCTTTAAATTAGATTATTATCATAATCATTGTAACATAACATAAATAATAGCCTAAATAATTACGCCTATCTATATAAAATAAAAATGTAATATAATCTAATATGTATTACTCACTTCTTTTTTTCTTTTTTTCTTTTTTTTAAAGAACAATCTTAAAATAATTATATATCATTTTAAAAACATTATATTTAATTTGTTTAGACACGGATGCAATTTCTGCAAATATATATATATCCAATTGTCTTCTATATATAATTTTATGCTATTGGTCATAAATCCTCTCCGAGTGTATAAATACAAGCATCACATATAAAATTTAAATATAATTTAATATAAATTTGTACTTATGACCATTTGAATATCGACCAAAATTGAACTTCATATTTAAGATTTTTTTATTTTATTTTTTTATTTTTTTTACTAAAAAGCATAAAATCACTTCAATATAAGTATTGATTAAGAGTTTTGAAACCATTACCAAAGATTAAATAACAGGAATTATGAGTTATACATATTTTTTTTTTTATATTTAAAAAGTAATTTATGATAAAGCGTGGCCAAACCTTAATACGGGTCATATATATTTATATAATATATATATATAGTATATATATATAACACAGACATTACAAAATTCTAGAAGCGTCGATTAGGCATTTAGACGACATTACGATATTAGTTATTATTGAAAATACATTTATATTACATATTCCATCGAAACCTGAGAATTTAAGTTACGTATTCCATTGTAACGTGTTAATTTAAGCACACGATGTATTTAATTCAGGTGGACTCAGTTGTTAATTAAAATCCAAATTGTTATATGGTATGAAAATAAATAAAAAGGTCGATTGATTTGTCGTTGGAAATTTTGATGAATAAAGCTTATGCTAATTCATCCGACCGGCAGAAAATAGTAAAAATTAGTATTTTATAGCAATTTTTGACGGCGGCGGAGACTTTTGAGTCATGCATCCCCCATTTATTGAAGTAATGGTGAGATGCAGAGTTTGTTGCGGTGAGATCTCGGGATCGAATCCCATTCAGTCATTGAGTCACAGTTTATTGAAGTAATCATAGACAGGAAAGCTATCATATAGAATATCTATGATCACAACTCAGCTGTTAAAAACCAGTCTATGTGTATTTCCATAATATACTTATTGTTTAGATTCTGTAATTTGGCCATATCTTTGGTGTGAAGTCATTTATATGGAGGGAGGTTAGCGTGTCGAAACCCTGCCCGACCCTTTCGTCATTTTTCAATGGATAACATATGATACATGTGATTGCATATTCGATATAGTCTAATATTTGGATATGGTTTGCTATATTATATGATAAAGTTACGATATGATATATATCATGTATGGCTTGAAACTTTAATTCATCACTTGACACCTGAAGAATAAAATTATTTCTTTGGCGCTTCTTCACAGTAACACGCCTACATACTTCGAAAAGGTAATTGGCATGTGGATAGCTATTGACGGTTGGCCCTGAAGAGACTAGCAGATTTATGTAAATGCATTGTTATGGCGGTTTCACTCTTTATAATTTTTAATTGGCACTCTGCATTTCCTTCATTTAATTCTCCATCATCAGGGCCTCCATAGAGTGGTTGTTGGTTGGTTAGTGTTTCGTTTTGATTTCTATGACACCCAAGGGCTTTCATTCTTTCCAAGTCTTAAAGGGGGCTTTAAAAGCTTGGGGTCAGATCAAAAATTGCAACGGCAGACAGTTCATTCAAGGGAGGAGCCATCCACTGGAAGAGACTAACAGTCCAGGGAATACAGGGTGCCATGGACGTCAGAGGTTTAAAATCTTCTTCGTCCGCGGACTGCGAAAATGAACAGAAGACGGAGGAGAATTACGCAAACAAGCAGACCGAGGTTGAATCCGGTGGCCGTGAATTGCAACAGAAAATTCAGCAGGATGAAGTCAAAGAGAAATCTGGAGATGCTCAACAGAAGCAAACGTTGGTCGATTCCACAGAACCAGAGACGACAACAACTGTGGTTTTATATTCTACTCAGGTCAAGAATGCCACAAAAAGAAAACCTAGTTATAATCTGGAAAGGAGGCAGTGGAGAGCAGAGCGTTTTGGGGTTTCGATTCAAATGTCTGAAGAAGAGAAACGGAGGGTTTCGGTTCATCATTCATGTTGCAATATATGTCATTCATTCAGCTTGACAGCAGCTCTAAATAAAATTTTATAATGTATATAAGCATGTCTATATTTTTGTTTTTGATGCAAACAAGCTTTCCTCTCAAGATTTTAAAGCTTCTGAACAAGATGAAACCTTTGTTTGCAAATTGCTTCTTTCGGATACAGAGTTATCTTTCTAGGATAAGGACTCTTTTCAAAGTCATCTGAAAACAAAAGTATTTTAGTAATAGAGTGGGCTTTAGTTGCATTTCTTTAATCAGAAGATGCATCTGTAGTAGTGAAGCACTTGCTATCATTACTTCTTTAGACAAAGTTTCTGAACAGATTTTTTTTTTTTACTTGCTATCATTATTTCTTTAGACAGAGTTTTTGAACAGATTTTTTTTTTAAACAACTTAACAGATCCGAGAGTTTAACTTGGCTCTGATACCAGATGTAAGAACTATGAACTATTTTAATGTAAGAACTGTGAACTATTTTAATAACTTTTCCTTATGAACAAAATAAGAAAAGAATAGATGCAGAGACAGTAAAGTTTTCGAATTTACATATCATGATCCTGTAATAAAATTTCCTAAATTTTACAAATTTAATTAACAGAACAGAATCAATGAAAGTACTTTATTGTAGTCTTACGGTCGATGAAGCCTTCACTGCTCCTACTTCAGTTACCAAAAGACTGAAATCATCTAGCGAAACTGAGCAAACCTTGCTACTCAGTCTAGTAAACTTCTCAAGTGAAGCCCACTGTTTCCCCCATGCCCAGAAACCTCAGAACAAGTTAGGTCTTCCTGATCATAAACTTCCTGATTATCCACAGACCCTGTGTATCAGTTTTTTCTCCTCCTCCTTTCCTCCCTTCGCCTCCAACTGTCGCTTCCTTCTTATAAATTTCCATTACCGACATCCTCCATCATCGTGTCTCAATTATTATATGTGTCGATTTTTTTATAAATCAAATCTGATTTGATTTTATCTGCATACCTTAATTTTGAATTAAAGTTTATTTATTAATTTTAATTTATTTAGTTTTTAATTTTATTAATTTTATTTAATTCCATAAATATTACTTTACTATAAGTGGGTCATTACACCGAGTATGAATCCAATGAGTTCCATGACTTTTGCAAAGAAGCTGTCATTAAGAGGGAGACCACAACACCATACACTCCTAAAGGCTAAGCAGAATGGTGTGGCTGAGAAGAAGAACCATACAATTATGGAAGTTGTTCGTTCCATGCTCCATGATCAAAGGCTTCTGAAGTTTCTATGGGCCAAAGCTATGAATACCATCGTATATGTTCAAAACCAATACCCTCATCAAGCATTGGATTCCAAGACTCCCGAAGAGATGTTCACTAGTAAGAAATCTAATGTCTCTCATTTTAGAATTTTTGGAAGTCCCATATATTTTCATGTACCGAAAGAGAAAAGAAGCAAATTGGGTGCATCTGGAAAGAAGGGAATCTTTGTGGGCTATAGCTTAAATTCTAAAGGCTAAAGAATCTATGTGGCTAGACAAAGGGAAGTCAAAATAAGTCATGATGTCACCTTTGACGAAGATATGGCTCTTAGCAAGGTTGATAGTCTTCCTATTCTAAGGAAAGATAAATAGGCTGACACCAGGAAGCCGGATAAGAAGGAAGATGAAATGATGCCCGATGTAGAAGAACCTATGGATCCTACTGATCCCCCTCCACAAGAGCCTTCCTCTTGTAGGAAGAGGCCCCCATGGCTTAGGGTGACTCTTGAAGATGTCGAGAGCCATATTGCACCTAGAGGGACTTTTTGTGAAAGTAAGAAGTCGACCAGGTATCAAGGATACTTGACCATTATGAGCACCATCATTCAAAACGAGCCTACATCGTTCGAAGAAGCCATGAAGCATCAAGTATGGAAGGATACTATGAATGAAGAATACGAGTCCATCATGAAGAATGATGTTTGGGATGTGGTCCCCAAACCCTAGGACAAAACAGTGGTCACCTCGAAATGGCTTTACAAAATCAAGCATGGAGCTGATGGGAGTGCTAAAAAGTACAAGGCTCGCTTTGTTGCTCAAGGCTTCTCTCAAAAGGAAGGTGTAGATTATGATGAGATATTTGCACCTGTTGTCCCATACACCACCACCAGCTCGATCATAGCCCTTGCTGCTTCGCAAGGATGGAACCTACATCAAATGAAAGTCAAGACCGCATTCTTGCATGGTTCGATTAAAGAGGAAGTCTATGTGGAACAACCCGAGGAGTTTGAGATTCATAATCAAGAATCTCATGTATGCAGGTTGAAGAAAGCTCTCTATGGGCTGAAGCAAGCACCTCGATCTTGCTATGAGAGGATCGATAGCTATTTGATAAAGTTGGGATTCACTAGGAGTGAAGTTGATCTGAACCTTTACTTTAAGGTTGAAGATGACAAGCCTCTCATACTGGTGTTGTATGTCGACGACCTCTTTCTGACAGGTGCGGACCCTCTCATTCACAAATGTAAGAGGGAGTTGCCTTTCGAATTTGAGATGAAGGACCTAGAACTAATGCACTATTTCCTAGGGTTGGAGGTCTGGAAAAAGCCAGGAGAAATTTTCCTATCTCAAGGCCCGTGACTACCCCGACGGAGCTTAACTTCAAGAAGTTATGCAGTAGTGTTGCCGGACCTGTTTTGGGAAATGCTTCTGAGTATTGTCAACTCATAGGAGCATTGATGTTCTTGGTGAACTCTCGTCCGAATATATGTTTTGCAGTCAACACGTTGAGCCAATATATGGTTGAGCCTCATCATTCACATTGGATTGGTGCCAAGCTAAGTTGCGAGAAACGTTGGAGAAGGGTCCGTCTCTGGCCAGAAACGAAACGGAAACAAGGAAACTCCTACCGTACGACCTCGAAGCGCGTTTCCGGCCGTACTGGCCCGTTTCTCGAGGAGGAAACGTGGCCAGTACAGCCAGAAACGCTTTTCCAGGACGTACGACAGAGTTTCCTCTTCCAACTTGACTTTTTCTTGTATTTTTTTAACTTTTTCGCTTCTAATTTTTTATTGGGCGATTAAAATATCTTCTAGATGGCCTCTCAAGTTATAAAAAAGAGGATTTTTTGAGTGGGGCAGCCTAATGTTCAAGCCTATGGCCCTAGTGTTGATATGCAGTTCATGGTAATGTTAAATTCTTAAAGTAAAAGTGGCATTCTCCTTTATTTTTCATTTTCATCCTTTTACTTAAATTTTTAACATTACCATGAAATGACTCAAGATGTTTGAGAGTGGTTTCACCCTCATTGGATTTCATATGGAGAAAGTAGAATTTTAGATCTCACTCAAAATCCAACAAACTTATCTGTTTTTCAGGATTTCAAGATTAGGGGGATTGCAATGTTTCCATTGGATTTTGTCATGTACTAGGGTATGGAACTTGTATTTAATCTAAAGAACCAAGCCCTCTATGCAGGGGAGACTCCCAATAATCAAGAGCACGTAGGATACTAGGGTATGGAACTTGTATTTAATCAAGAGCACTAAGGTCGTTCAACTATGTAGGAGTAGACTCCCAATCAAGCACGAGACAAAAAATTAGAAATTTCTTGTGGTTGATTTCGGATATTGTTATTTTCATTATGTGATCATTCATGAGTAAATGTGATGTAAACTTAGAGACTTAAAGTTTATGCATCGACAATTGACAATTTAATCATAATGTAATAAATTAGAATGTATCATATATGCTTTATGATTGCACATATTTCTTAAATGTCCTAATATATATATATATATATATATATATATATATATATATTGCGTTTCCCCGTTTCCAAAATTTGGGGGGTCACATTTCGTACCCGTGCCCGTTTCAGAAACTCGTACCCGTTTCCCCGTTTAGTGCAACTTAGGTGCCAAGAATCTTCTGAGATATCTCAGGGCACAATCACTCACGGACTGAGATACACTGTCGGAGATGTGAGGTTGCATGGTTATTCCGACTCTGATTGGGCAGGCAGTGTGGTGGACCGAAAGAGCACTTCCGAGTGTTGTTTCTCTTTGGGTTCTGCTACAATATCCTGGATGAGCAGGAAGCAGAAGTCGGTGGCTTTGAGCACCGCTGAGGCTGAATACATTGCGGTGAGTATGACCTCCTGTGAAGCTTTCTGGTTGCGGAAGCTCTTTAGTGAGCTGTTTGGTCCTACGTCGAATACTACCGTGAGCCTCTGCGACAACCAGAGTGGGATTCGTTTGTCAGAGAATCCCGTATTTCATGATCGCTCCAAGCACATCGATATCAGGTGCCACTTTATCCAGGATATGGTACAACGAGGAGAAATAAGGCTCCATCATATTGGGACTAATGAGCAGGTCGCCGACATTCTGACGAAGCCTCTGGGAAAGGTCAAATGCTTGACTTTCTGAGAACAACTAGGAGTCGTGGAGAGACCCTCTTATGAGGGTCCTGCATGATACATACATTGAGCTCTGGGAGCTCCAAGGGGCTTGGGGTACTTCTTGGAGCGATGAGCAACCATAGGGTGAGTTGTCCAGCCTTCCCCTAGTGGTTTGCTATGTACAGGGTGAGTGGTTCAGCCTTCCCCTGTGATACCCCGTGGCGACATGTAGGCAGGAAGAGTGGTTCATTCTTCTCCTACTGAGAAATCCTACCCATGCAGTCTGGGACTCATGGGAAGTACCTCTCATCTAGCCAATGAGTAGGGAAATTAGGATAAGGACCATAGTAGTACCGATGGATGCATCATATATCTACCATACTCCCTATGCTAGGGTGACATTGACCTTGGATCAAGTGGAACTGACTTCGGGTCAGTAAGAGTGATATAACTCACTCTCTTTTGGAACTGACTTCAGGTTAGTAAGAGTGGTATGAGACACTCTCTTTATTTGGAATTGATTTCAGATCAGTAAGAGTGGTATGACACACTCTCTTCATTGGGACTAACTTCGGGTTAGTAAGAGTGCTATTAGACACTCTCTTTTATCTGGGACTGACTTCAGGTCAGTAGAGGATGGTATGATACATTCCCGATCACTTCTTCTTCTTCATAGTTCAGCAGAGCAGAGCAGAATAAAGTAGTGTGGGGCAGTGCATTGATGGTAGAGATAGTACTGACAGACATGGATTAGCAGATGGAGTTCTCCCTAGTTGAGAGGGAGTGTTAACTAGGGCCAAACTCCATGTGGGTCACCTTATTTATGGTAGCTGATATTTTTCTTGGATTCCTCTCATCGAGAGGTGTAGGATTGATCTAACAATCATCTAATTCCAACATGTATTCATGGAGATATGAATTTATTTGTATTTCTTGACAATTTGTCAACGTCGACCAGCAAGCAAAACAATGTTTCTCACCCCCAGTTTATCCTCAACGTGGCATATAAAAGGAGGAGATCTTGTGGCATTATACCACTCATCTCATCTTCTCATCTCTTCTCTCTCCTAGCTTGATCGGTTATGCGTAGGAGGAGCAGGTCTCTCACACGTGGGAAGAAGGAGGAGTAGGACTGTTGCAATAGTGTTGACTTGGGCTGACCAAGGAGCAACAAGGTTAGTTTGACTGCGTTGACTAGCGAGGAGGATAGTTTGACTGTGGATTAATGTGGGAGACTCTTCCAAGCAAGCCGCAGTTCTTGATAGCTAAGCATTGACCTATTTTGACCACGGATTTGACTAGCGTTGACTATTGAGGGTTGACCGCAGACTTTGACTTTCGTTGACTGTTGTTTCACCTTCATTTCAGGACTATTTTGGGTTGCTTGTGTTATGAAACCAACTCACAAAAAGACAGAAAAGAAAGATCAACGCCTTAGAATTCAGCCTCTTCGAGGCGGTAACCTCCTTTACATTGCACAAATGAACAATTCTTGGATGATACAAATGACAAGACCTCCTTTCTATATATAGGAGTCTAAGGGGTCATAATATAATTAGAGCCGACATAACAATAACAATGTAAGGGCACAATAATAAAAATAGTGGGCTTCTATGGGGCACAATAGTAATAATATGGGGACTACATGGGTACAAAAATATAATAAGGGCATTGTACTAATAACAATTAGGGGTTACACTAGTAGTGCAGGGGCCTAACATGCCCCTCTCCTTCAAAAAGTGTTGTCCTCAATGCTTGAGTAGTTCTTGATGCTTCTGTATAAAATTTTTGTCCTCCCATGTGGAATCTTCAGCAGGTAAGTTCTTCCACTTGATGAGATACTCTAAAATTGATTAATTTTGTAGCTGTCGGGTTCTTATTTCTGTGACTACTCTAGGTTCCAATATGATTTTTCCTTCCTCTTCAAGTTATTGCAATATTGTTTGAATTGGGATCTTTTGCAAATTTTGAATGAGTGGCCACACTTATTCATCCTTCTTCCATTCATCCCTTGCTTCGTTTATCCAATCTGGTTGGATAATAGAAATAGCACAAAGCAATGCTTCCACATCCTCATTATTTCTTGAGAGTGCATCTGCAACAAAAATTTTCTTCCCTTTTCTGTAGATGATGTCAAAGTCATAACCCAGAATATTTGTGACCCATTTTTTCTGTTCTTCTAAAGATAATATTTGTTCTAAAAAGTATTTAAGATTATTATGATCCACTTTTACCTTGAAGTGTCTTCCCATTGGGTAAGGTAGCCATTTCCTAAGTGCATGTAGTATTTCCAACATTTCCTTCTCATAAATAGCTTGCTTGAGATGTAGCCGTAAAAATACCCAATCACC